>PVIU01023190.1:10948-28008 GCA_004026605.1 Ondatra zibethicus | reverse complement strand
CTTCTGCATGTATTATCTTTTTGAGAACCGAGTCTTTTTGAATGCACTCCTTCCTAGGCCAGGAGGGATGGGGGTGGGCCTTGGACTTCCAACAGGGCAGGGTACCATGCCCTCTTTCAAGGAAGAAGGGGGAGGGAGGAGGGGTGGGGGATAGTGGGAGGGGACCGGGAGAAGGGGAAGAAAGGAAAAAAAAATTTTTTATCTTTAATTATGTTCTTGAATGGAAAAAATAAAACAAAACAATGTATGGGAAAAAAAAGAATGGATAAGGAAAATGTGGTACATTTACACAATGGAGTACTACACAGCGGAGAAAAATAATGACATCTTGAAATTTGCAGGCAAATGGATGGAGCTAGAAAACATTTTGAGTGAGGTAACCTAGACCCAGAAAGACAATAATCATATGTACTCACTCATAGGTGGTTTTAAAACAAAAAACAAAGAAAGCCAGCCTACAAACCACACTCCCAGATAATTTAGACAACAATGAGGACCCTAAGAGAGACTTACATAGATAAAATCTACATGGGTAGTAGAAAAAGACAAGATCTCCTGAGTAAACTGGGAGCATGGGAACAATGGGAGAGGATTGAAGGGGAGGGGAGAGGCAGGGAGAGGAGCAGAGAAAAATGTAGAGCTCAGTAAAATCAATAAAAAAAGAATGGTGTGATGTAGGAGGACCCATCCCACTGTCAGTGGTATCATCCCTAGGCAGATAGGCCTGAACTGTGTCAAAACGGAAGCAGAATCTGAGCCTTCAGGCCAAGCAAATGAGCAGTATTCCTCTGTAATTTCTGACTCAGTCTTCTATCTCAAGTTCCGGTCTTGGTGTCCCTCAATGAGGGACTGAAACTTGTAAGATGAAAGAAATCTTTACTTCCACGAGTAACTTGCACTCATGGCGTTCATCAAAGCAGCAGAAACCAGGCTGGACTGCTCACACTTTCTCTATTATGGAGCAGTTTAAGAAGTATTGGCATTAGTCCTGCCTTAAAATTTAGCAGAATTCAGTACTTAATTCAGCCTTGGGTTTTTCTTTGTGGGAATATTTTTAATTATTACTTCTGTTTCTAGTTTATTATAAATTGGTCTCATTACTTCTATCTTCTTGATTTAATTTTGTCAGGTGATATGTGTCTAACAATTTATCTGTTTTTAGATTTTTCAGCATTTTGGATTGCAAGATTCAAAAATAACCTCAAGTGTGCATCCAGATTTTATTAACATCTCTAGTTTTATCAATTTTAGTCTTCACTCTTTCAGTTATGTATATTGAAATGTAATTACAAAGAACCAATTCATTGTTTATTTGATTATTTTAAAAATTATTCTATTATTCCTGTGTGGGTATGTGTAGGAGTTTTGTAACCTGTGCGTTCAGATTCTCCAGAGGCTAGACAAAGGAACCAGAGCCACTTCAGCTGGAGGTACAGGTGGTTGTGAGCCACCAGGTATGGGTACTAAGTTCTGAACTGTGGTCCTCTAGATGAGGAACAAGTGCTCCTATCTGTTGAGTATCTCTCTGATATCTCATTGTTTCATTGATTCTTTGTATTCTTCTTTAATATCCATTTCTTAAGTTTTATCTTTGATCTTTATTATTTCTTACCACCTACTGCTTTGGGGTTTGGTTTATTTTTGTTTTTCTAAAGCCTTGAAGAACATTTTTAGGTCATTTAGGATACTTCTGGTAGTTTTTAATGTAAGTCTTCACAGATATTAACCTTAGGAAGTTCCTCTCAGCACTGCTTTCACTATATTTTTAGGGTTCTGAAAAGTTGAACTTTCATTTACATTTGCTTCTTGGAAATTTTAAAACTATTCCAAAATTTACTCAATGATGCCATGGTTGTTCAAGTGTGTATTACATGATCTCCATATATTTATATCCATTTGCAATTGTGTTTTAGATTGGGAGCCTCAGTATTCAATGGATATATGATTCCTACTACTGTACCCTTTGGTGGATTTACTAAAATGTTGAAACCTTCTTTATCTCTTCTGACAAATTTTTGTTTTTGCCTTACAGTTCCATCTTTTGTTGCTCAGCCTGTGATTCTGTTTAACAATGTACCATGTTTTTTTGGATACAACTTGTAGTGGGATCTCGTTGCTTTTTTTTTTTTCTTTTTAATCTAGTCACCAAGTTTGTGTCTCTCGATTGGCGAATTGAGGTTATTTACATTTCAGGTTATTAGTTGGATACGCTTACTAATTCTTGTTATGATTTTGGTTGTTTTTTTATCGTTCATTAGGTTGTTATTTGTTCTCTTATAGTGTCCTCTACTAATATTAGGAGTTTGTTGGTTATTGTGTTAGACATAGTGAATTTCTTCCTGGCTCTTCTCTGTTCATCTATTCCTATTATGAAAAGTTTTCTTTCCTGTGTTCTCATGATTGAGGCCATCTTTCTTCTTGCAGTATATGATTCCTTTAAGAATTTTCTGCAAATATGACTTAATGGCTATGCGTTGCTTTAGTGTATACTTGTCTTGAATTGCTCTCATGTTTACATTGACTTGCAAAAGGTAATTTCATTGGATATAGTAATCCTGGTTGACAGTAATTACCTTCAGGGCTTGAAATATCTCATTCCATGTTTTCCTAGATTGGCAATTATATTCAGATGTCTGATGTTATTCTAATGTGTTTGCCTTTGTACGTGACGATGCTTGCATGTTTTAATATGGTTTGTTGCTCTGTACTTTTGGCATCCTGATGATAATGTGTAGTAGAGAGATTTTTCTGTGGACATTATCCTGTGATATTCTAAATGCTTCTAACCGGGTGGTGGTGGCGCACGCCTTTAATCCTAGCACTCGGGAGGCAGAGGCAGGTGGATCTCTGTGAGTTCGAGACCAGCCTGGTCTACAGAGGTAGTTCCAGGACAGGCTCCAAAGCCACAGAGAAACCTTGTCTCGAAAAACCAAAAAAAAAAAAAAATGCTTCTAGGTTTTTGAATGTTCACTTCTTTTTCCTGGGTTTGGATACCCATTTTTTTCTTTAGGTTAAGAATTTTCTGCTATAATTTTATTCACCATCTATTTCCATACATTCATTTTATATCTCTACTTCCTCCTGTAATTCATAGATTCTTGGATGTTCCTTGAATCTTAGGGTGTAACGTAGATGCTGTATCTACCACTGGGCATTCACAGTCACTTATTCTTAGTATATTGTCTAGTTATCAGTGTCTGTAGCAAACACTACCCACCAAAAAAGGAAGCTTCTCTGACCAAGGTTGGGAGCAGCACAAATCCATCGACATAAACACAAATATTTAGAAGGCAATTTTAAACATGGCCATTTAGCTGTTAAATTTTAGCAAAAGAATATCGACAGATCTTGTCGCTATTACACCAGTGAACACAGTTTGCCTGGCATCTTAGTAATGTAGCACATAGGATCCAGCCCTGGGTAAGACCACTGCTGTCCTTTCTCCTCTATCAGCCTTTGCAGTACCTTCAGGCACTGTGAAACCTATCCAGCAGGAAGAGAGCTTATCCATGCTTTCAAGACTGAATTCTAGACGACTTTGTGGTAGTCAGCAACAGGGTCTTATCATCTAGTTAAGGTGGGCATTAAAGGGAATGGCAATACTATCTTGCATTGTTGGGATAACTCTGGGGCCTTTCCGACTAGTAACTCATATGTAGTGAGGCAGCCCAGGGTTGGTGATGATACTTTCATTCAGTACTCATATTTCCTGGGAACAGCACTGCTCACGAAATATGTATTGGTTCAACTGTTTTTTAGATTATATTTTAATTAGCCTGCACACTAGTGGTAATTTATAAGGCTTCTTCATGGATTTTATAGTTTTGATTAATATACTCATCCCTCCTTTCTCCTAGACTCTGTCCCTATCCCTTCTTATTTCTTTAGCTCCCAGCATTCCTCCCTCTTGTTATTTTCAATATCACATGTGTTTTTCTATCCTACCTTTTAATATTTTTACTTGTGTTCCAATATCATGTAGCTTTTCATGTACACTTCCTTCATTTCAGTTAACCCTTATCCTGTCCCGCTATTCCACATCCCTGTCACTACTTGATCCTTTTCATCTCCAGGATCCCCATCTCTCTCTATTGCACCTGCTCTTTACCACCACCCCTCTATCGATGTTTCTGCTATCATGCTGGCCCATTTCTAGTTTCCCCGTATACTGCAGTCTAAGCACACAAAACAAAAGATTTGAAGCTCACTCCTGCATATGAGAAAGAACATGTGGATAGGGAAATGAATCTACTACCCTGCTTGGTGCCACGAGGACTGAGTGGGTAGGGATGGGCACACTCACAAAGAGGCATTTGCTCTAGGCGGGGAGAACAAACCGTGGGCCTTCCAGGCACCTTGAGGTCCTGGGTGGTCAGGCACCATTATGAGGGGCAAATGTATGGTGGGATATGGGGAGGCAGAGAAAGAGGCAGAATGGTTCATGTCCTGTGGAGAGAAGCAGATTTGAAGAGGCAAAGGCAGTGACCAGGCTGATGTGGGAGGCTTGCTTGCCACCTGGGGCCATGGTGAGCATCCAGTCCCGGGCTACTGCCAAGGGTAATATCTGGGTCCATGGCACTGCCTCAGCTTTGGTCTGTGTTGATATCTATTGCTCCTGTTACCATAAAAGGCTGTACGGATGCCTGGCATCTGGGCCCCCACCTGGGCCATATTGATGTCCAAGGGCAGCCCTGCAGCTGTGGTGATACTGATCTGAGTGGCCTGTGCTGCCACCAGGGTATATGGTGACATCTGGGCCTGGGCTGCTGCCAAGGACTGTGTTTGGGTCCGTGGTCCTGCTGCATGCAGCACAGGTCTATGTTGATGTGTATGGCCCACATTGCTACCCAGGCCCAGATGGGTCTGAGGGGCATACCCCTGGTGGAGACATGCTAACATGTGTGGCCTGCCCTCCCATTCATGGCCATGGTGTTGACCAGGCTTGAGCTGCTGCTAAGAGCCATGACTGAGTTCGTGGCTCTACTATAGTCAGTCTGTGTTGAGGTTCATGGTTCCTCTTACATTTGAAGGCCATGTGATTGCCTGGGTTCTAGGCCACCTGGGACCAGTTGGAGCCTGGGACCACTCTGCTGCTGGGCCCATGCTGATCTGAGAGGCCTGCACTGCTACCTGGGGCCATGGTGATATGTGAGTTCAAGCTGCTGCTGCTTCCCATGAATGGGTCCAGGGTCCTACCGCAGCTGGGATCTCTGTTGATGTTTACATTACCGTGTTAACAGGGGGGCCCATGTGAACCATGGGTTGAACCATGTGCTAAAGCACAAGGGCCTTGCTGAGCTGACCCCACCCCTCGCAGGCCCTGTGATAACTACTCTGATGACCCTGGCACAGGAAGGCTGGCTCCACCCCTAATAGAAGAGCTATATCCCCCATTGGGAATTTTTGCCCCATCCCTCACCACCAGTGTGGGAGAGCTGGCTCCATCCCTCACCTGAGGGTGGCGGGCCCAGCAGCCCAGTCACAACAAGCCAGCCACACGTCCAGGGCTTTGAGTGGGCACTACCAAACATCGATGGCATTTGTGACCTGCTGGAGCACAGCATGTGAAGGGACTGGCCTTGGGGAAGCATAGCCACAGGGTCTCCATGACTCAGGGCAACTGCAGGACATCCAAGACGAGTTTCAGTGAGTGTCCAGACTGATGGTGTACCAGAGGCCAGAGGCCTTGAACCTGACCAGTGACTCATTGCAATGAACATTTGCAAGGAAAGCTATTTGGACAAAAGGGTCTACTGCATGACATGGCGCAGCTCCCAATGCCGCTGAGACAGATGAAAAGTGAAGGAGAGGTGGGAAACACAGAGGAGCAAAATGGTTTTTCTTTTTTTCTTTGTTCTTGTTTGTTTGTTTCTTAATTAATCTTCTTATTTGCATTTTTATTTCTTATTATTTATTTTTATCCTATAGTTACTATTTCTATTTTAGTTTTCCTTTGGGGGGACACTATATGGGTAAAGTGCAGATACAGATACTGGGAAATGAGTGGGATTGGGGTGCGTGTTATGAAATTCCCAAAAGAATCAATAAAAATATGTTAATTAAAAAAGAACACCTGACATTTGTCTTTTGGGGCCTGGGTAATTTCACTTGGTATAACCTTTTCCAGTTTCATTCATTTACCTATAACTTCATTATATCAATTTTCTTCCCAGCTGCATATTTTTCTGAGTATGTCTATCATATTTTCACTATCCATCCATCAGTTGATGTACTTCTAGTTTGGGTCAATTTCCTAGGTGTTGTGAATGAAGTGACAATGAGCATGGATGTGCAAGTATCTCTATAGGAAGATATAAAGCCTTTGGGTACCAGAGGTGGTGAAAATGGATCATATGGCAGATTTATTTCTAGGTTCTTGATAAACTTCCATACTTACATAGAAAGTGTATGTATGCACTGGTTTACACTCCTATCAATGTTGTGTAAGGGTTTCCTTTCTCCCATAGCCCTGTCAACATTTGTTGTCATTTGTATTCTTGTTAATGGTCATTCTGGCAGGTAAAATGGAATCTTAAAGTGATTTTAATCAGGATTTCCTTGAAAGCTAAGGATTTTGAAGTGTTTACTAACCATTTGCATATATATATTTTTAATAGAATTCTTTTCGATTCCATAATTTATTTAAAAATTGATCTGTGTGTCTCCTTGGTGTTTAAGTTTTTGCCTTTTTTTGTATAGGCTGACACTAATCATCTCTCTGATGTACAGCTGTCAAAGATTTCTTTGAATTCCATGGATGGCCTCTTCACTTGATTCCAGTTTCCTTTGCTGTAAAAAAGCTTTTTTGTCGTTAATGCTTTGTTCTGTTTGATGGGAGTTCAATTCACAAAGTCCTTATCAGAGCCTCTAAATGCAAGTGCACTCCCTAATTCCTCTTTGAGCAATTTTATGGTGTCACATCTTATGTTGAGGTCCATGATCCATTCGCAGGTGTGCTTTGTGTAGAGTCAAGTTTGTTTTGCCCATCTATATTTAGATTGTAATGTCATTAAATCTGTAGATTGCTTTTGGTAGGACAGTCATTCTTATAAGATGAATTCTTCTTGTTGGTGAGCACAGGAGATATTTTCATTTTTTTGGTGTCTTTCTCAATTTCTGTTTTTAGTATCTTCAATTTTTTATAGAAGCCTTTCATTTCCTTGATTATTAGGTTTAGACTCAAGTATTTTATTGTTTTTGTGGCTATTGTGAAAGGGGCTATTTGCCTGATTTTTTTTTTTAGTATGTTTGTTATTGATAAATTGGAAGGCTACTAAGTTTTGTCTTTTGTGTGTTAATTTTGTATCAAAACTGTTCTGAAAGTATCAGATTATCTTTTGGTGGAGTCTCTAGTGCCTTTTATGTATAGTATCGTATCATCTACATATAGGTAGGTACTTTGACTTCTTTTCTTATTTATAACCCTTTTATACCTCCTCCTGTTTTAAGGCTCTTGCTAGGAATTCAAGCAGGATAGAGAATAGTAAAGGAGAACGTGGACACTTTTATTCTTCCTCCTGATATTATGGGGAGCGCTTTGAGTTTTCCTCAGTTTAGCATGTTTTTGTCTGTGGTTTTGTCCTATATAAACTTTATTATGCTGATGGATATTCTTTCCATTCCAAGGGAGTCACTTTTAGCTAGACAAATCTGAATAAGTAACTAAACAAAACAAACCTAATCACTTACCTTAACCCTTCCCTGTTACCTAAAATTCAATATCTTTCAATAAGCACCATGGCATACAGTAACACTCCCTCTCAATTTCTAATATCATTAGATTTCACGAAATGTCATGCACATTTGGGTGCTCTTAAAGAAAACAAATGCTTATTTATTTTAGGATTTCAACAAGTTTTTCTGCAGTAAGCAAAATATGTCATATCCTTCTAACACTTTCAACTTAACTATATTTAAGTAATATAATTAAATGTTGTAAAATAAGCACATAGTGGATAATTTCTCCCACTCTCCCAGTAAAGGATATGTTGATACAGGGAAGTAATAAAACTATATTTAAGAAAGTGAACTTTAAATTGCTGGTTACATAAGTAAATAAAATAAAGCATTAAATTAATTACTGTGGTGTTTTACGTTTTAATTATCACAGGTATATCATAAATACTTATTAAATTGAATCAAGCACTACTGCTTTAGTGAAATTATTTCATTCTAAGAAATTATATTAACCTATTCAATCAATTCAATAGATCTTAATGTAATTGATGGCATAGAAAAAAGTCATTTTTATAGAATATACATGAAGAAAGCCAAATTTAAAGAACCCTGAAGACGTGGTGAATTGGAAGTACATAAATACATTTAAAGGTTCTAGCAAACTTGTGGAATTATGAAGATGAGGAACTCTAGAATACAAATGCTTGATTTGGGGAACTTTTTCAAATAGTTGAGACTAGCTTGATTTTTTATTTTGGCATTTTCTTGTTTCTGATTTATTGAATTATATTTCATCATTTTTTTGAAGTGCATGCATTTTAAATAGTGAAATAATATTCTGTTGATTCTGTCAGTGTTTAATACAGCCATTCAAATTTACATATCTTAATTTATCATTAAATTGGCTTAGTTTGGGGAATTACTTTCTTGGAAAAAGAACCCCCTCACAATGTTTGATTTATCTCCATTATGTCTTGTTTGTTCTGACTTTCATAGGTATATATTTATAAGGACATGAAAGTAGGTTAATAGACATGTTTTCTTTGGAGTGCCACTTGGGTAACTACATGTATTCTGACTCCAATGTGACTAAGCTGCATGAGGACTTATTAAATGTTTGGATGCAGAAAGCAATAGAGATATCTGAATTCTAATAGCAGGCTATTTCAATAATAGAATATGTAATAGTTGGAGGAAAGTAAATCAAAAGTCCCCATTAAAGAAAAACAAGAATAAAATGACAGCAAATTCATTCAATCAACTATTGTTCTTTTGTGAAAAGGACAAGTTTGAGGTTAATGTGACATTATCTATGAAATACTGCAAAACCTCTTGGCCTTGGAAGGTATGTCAACATGCCGTTAGCTTTGGGTTACCTTAGTAACTAATAGAATAAGGCCTTGGAGTATTTAGTGACCAAGGAAAGTAGAAAGCCATTTAGATGTTATAAGTGGAAATGAAATAATTTTTTTCATTGCATTAAACCAGTTTGTTTCCTTTCCTTTCCTCATTTGAGAGCTTTTAGAAAAGTTTTAAATATTTTGAAAATAATTTGATTTAAAAATAAAAGCTCAAACTAATATTTGTGAACTCATAGCAAATAAGCATGTTTCAGATAAATGGGAACTATTTATTGTTATGCCTCCTGCACAAATCCTGACCTTAGGCCAGCATTAAAGTTGAGGATAAAAAACACTGAAGAGGTGACATGAAATTCTGGAGGTCATTTTGAGTTTTACTTTGAATTTAGATAAAGGCTTTAGTTTAAATTAGTCAAATAAGAACACTTTGCCTTGATGCCCTGGTATAAAGAGAGTCTTAAAATTATTTTAGTGATTATCTTTGCCCATGTTGAAGACTGAGGGCTATGCAGCCCAATCCTCCTTTTTCTCAGATAATAGACAAAGTATCAGATGTCACTTAGGCTAGTTCAGGAAAAAGCAAGAATAAGAAAAGTCGCTGTTTGAATACATGCTTCGTGTCTCACCATGCAAGCCTATCAACATCAGAGTGCACTGTGTGATCTCATTACTAAATTAGTCCAGTCAGCAATTCACTTTTTTATCACTCATATTATTTTAATTAATTTAAAAATTTTTAATGCTAGAGAACTTATTCACATCACAATCCCAGAGAACTTAGACAACAATGAGGACCCTAAGAGAGACTTACATAGATCTAATCTACATGGGAAGTAGAAAAAGACAAGATCTCCTGAATAAATTAGGAGCATGGGGACCTTGGAGGAGGATTAAAGAGGAGGGGAGAGGCAGGGAGGGGAGCAGAAAAAAAATGTAGAGCTCAACAAAAATCAATAAAATAACCTTCAAAAATCCAAAAAAAGTATTCTTATGAACATTCATACATAAGATTTCTGGGGACAGGTGCTTTAATTCCTCTAAGGTGGACAGCATTGATTCCATTGGGTCAGTTTAATCATTTTAAAGATCTTCTAGAATATTTACTATATTGGCTGTGCCAATTTCCATTTCTACTGGAAATATATTTGGATTCATGCTTCTCTATATGTCACATACATGTGTTATGTTCCTTTTAAAAACACTTTGACCAACTTACTGAATATAAAACAAATCTCTTTGTAATATTGATTTGCATTGTCTTATGCTCATGAAGTTTTATATGTTTTTATACACTCATTACATATATCTTAGGAGAAATGTTGTTAGGTGTTTCATAGATTTTTTACTGGATTGTTTGCTATTTCATTATTGAGTTATAAACATTTTGATGTATCCTGGATAAAAGTCTCTCATGAGAAATACAAGCTACAAATATTTTTTGTCAAGTGTGGGCTTGCCTGTCCACTTACTTAGTGATGTTTGATCATGGTATTCAGCTTCTAGGGAAATTTGATATATTAGTTTTATATCCATTCTTCACAAATAATTACCAAAATTTGTTGTTATTTTAAAGTTTCTATGGATCTGGAATTTCGGAGATTTCAGCTAGTGTTCTCTGTCTGCTGAAGTTCTGGAAAAAAATGCAAGTTTGGCCACCCATGTCCTCATGTGAGAGCATAAGTACTGAAACTATCACCTTAACAACCATGTTTTTTTTTAAACCATGGCAATATTTATTAAAATATCAGTGAAAAATAGGAGTTTCTTGGGCTGCTCAAGACAGGGGAAACAGACCACACCACACTCAAGAACAACCTTGTTTTTAGAAACCTAACTTACTAGATAGAAATGAATCTTCTTCTAGAATAACAGCGTTCCTGAGAGAGCCTTGATAACC
The DNA here is from genome assembly GCA_004026605.1 of Ondatra zibethicus. Classification (NCBI taxonomy): domain Eukaryota; kingdom Metazoa; phylum Chordata; class Mammalia; order Rodentia; family Cricetidae; genus Ondatra; species Ondatra zibethicus. The sequence continues at coordinate 17,073 of PVIU01023190.1, read as the reverse complement.
TGGGAGTGAACTTGCTCTTGAATACACTGGGCACTCCCTTGAGGCTTCTTGAACATCTTGTGAAAGTGGGTCAAAGCTAGAAAATCTACAAATTGTCAAGATTTTCCCAGACCAGCAGGGCCTGGGAGGATGACTTAAGTAATGAGACATTTTTAGCAGCTTAATTACTTGATGCTTTCTCCTGCCTATTGTGTTCTGCTTATAAACCACTATACCCTTTGGGTTGGATTGGAAATAATATAACTCCTACTAACTCTAAAGTCCCATTATGAGATCAGGTATCAGAAACTATCAAATAAGAAGAAACTGTCAGTCTGTCCACTCAGAGAGTCATTGAAAAATCCTTCAAAGAACTAAAAAATTCTCAGCTTAAGCATTATGTTTTTAAGTTCCTTTTGAACATTAGATTTCATGTGATTCAATTAAAGAAAGCCATTTATCTCTTATTGTCAGTGTTAATTTGTTTGCATCAGTACTATTGTTTCTACTCTTTGGTGCATATAAAATATATTTTTTGTGATTTTCATGTGTTCTTGCTCCTGCTTAAAAAAAATGGTTTCTAGATTGATTCTTTGACTTCCACTTCCACAGATCATACTCTTAGATGGTGTCAACTGAGAGTCCACCTTTTTTTTCAATGCAATGTACTTTTCTAGAAGGCTCTTGCTCCTCAAGGTGCTTGCTAACGCTCAAGGCCTAGATATTCCTGTCTAGCCTCCATAGATTCCAGGAGAGATCCTCCGCATTTGGGGAAATGTGGAGGACAACTTCGGAAGATATCACATTGAAAATTAACGTCATTTTTCCCCAGCTCGGTAAAACAAACCCAAACCTTAAGGAAATCAGTTTTATATTCTTTGAGGTGAGAAGTAGACTGAAAAGGGGATTGAAAACAACAAAATCTGTGATGAGTAGTTTGTAGAGACAAGTCACCAATTATTTTTTCACTTTTTTTTTTCATTTGTGTGTGTGTGTTTGTGTCTATGGGTGGGCAGCTGGCCAACTAATGAAAGTCAGTTCTCTTGTCATACCATGTGAGTTCCATAGACTGAGTTCAGGTTGCGTTTAGGCTTGGTAGGAAGCATTTTTACTGGAATAGCCATTTCTCTGATGCATGGATTATTTTTTAGAAAGTTAGTCTGGAGCTGGAGAGACATGTCAGTTAGTAAAGTGCTTACCTTGAAAGCATGAGGACCCTGCCTTTGATCTCCCAAAGCCGTGGTAAAAACAGGTGAGCATGACAGGATCTTCACGGATCTGCATCAGGACCCCTGTGTATATCTTATGGCTTCCAAGTTAGTGTTTTTGTGGGATTCCTGAGTGTGCAAACGAGTGGGCCTCTGATTCTTATGCATTCTGTTCAGTTCTTTTCCTTCTTTTGGCTTGCCTTGTGTAACTCTGAAGGGATCATTTTTGTTTTACCTTATTATACGTTATTTTGTTATGTTTTGTTTTATCTCTTAGAAAGCTTTTTCTTGTCTAATGAGAGATAGAAAGGTAGTGGATCCGGATGGGGTGCGAGATGGAGAGGGACTGGGAGGATTAGAGAGAGGGGAAACTGTAATCAGGACATATTATGTGAGAAAATAATCATTTTCCATTAAAAGAAAAAATACAAAAATCTGAGCATAGTGCTGCATACTTTCAATCTTTGTGCTGGGAAGGCTAGCAAGATAGGGATTGTCCCCAGAGCTTTGCTGGTCAGCAAGTCTGGCCTATTTCTGTGCCCCAGGAAAATGTCAAAAAAAAAAAAAAGCAAAGCTAACGGCTCCTGAGGAATGATACTCAAGGTTGATCTCTGGCTTCTACTTGCACATGTGCACACACATGCATTCTTGCATACTCATGTGCACACATACATACACAATCACTCTTTCATACACACAAAATATGTCTGCAATGCTTTATCCCATTGAATTTCCATAGAGGAAAATTTAATATCTCCACTGTATAGATTAGAAAAGTGAAACCCAGTGAGGTGATGTGACTGGACTGGTTTGCCCATCCAAGAAGCATCAGAAATGAAGTTAGCAAAGAGTGCAAGCAAAGCTAGCATTTGTAGCATTGTTCTGTTCCACTAATTGCAAGTAACAGCTAGCAATAACTTTAACAAAGATTTTATTTTTTTGATACAAGTGTATTCTGTATTTTGAAGCACTCAACTCTGTAAGTTGGATCTTTTAAGATCTTAGGTAAAGGAAGAAATAATGCAAAGCTATTAAGAACTAGTTCTTACAGGGAAATACCTAAGAATGGATTTCACAAGTATCCAAAATGTTGCTTTCTTGGTTTTAAACTGCTATGATATGACAGCAATCAATAAGGAACCATATTCACAACTCTTTGGTTCTGAGGCATTGCTGGTCAATTGCTATTCAAAGTCAGATCATTTGTTGACAATATTCTCAGTCTACAAGAAAGATTACATTGACAATGACTGCTTTTGGGACACAGAGTAAAATTAACTTCTAGGTTATCCCCGTCAAGGACCATTAAGTCCTGAACTATGAGGGACACTGTGAACAAGTCATATTTTAACCTCCCATGGGCACACGGCCGGCAGGTTTCTCCCCCCACCCCTTCAACAAATCTGACCTTCACTGAAATTTATGTGAAAATGAAAAGGGAGAAGAAAGCTGTGGCCCTGCCAAATTCTGACGATGTTACTCATTTTAATTACTGGTATTTGGAAATTAAATGGCCTAGGGCTTGTTCGGCAATTTGTTTCAGGAAAAAAAAATGATTTAAGCAAGCCACGGAGTCCCAGCATCTTTTTACAGCAGGTGTTGAACAAGGCGTTCATTTTTCTTTTTACAGAGTGTCCTTGTAAGCATAATAACAATTAGGAAGCAAGGCCTTCACGTCAAAACCTCAGGCTTGTTCTGACATTCTTCCTTTGGCTACTTCATTGCCTCCAGTTTCCTTTGCAAATGTATGCACTTGAAAATTCCCTACAAATAATGTGACATGTTGGATACTTTTTTTGTGAAGGTAAGGATTTTAAAGGATACTATGAGGAGTACCTTCAAGTTAATTAAATTGACTCTCTGTCCTTATATTCTATTCTCTAGCTCTGAGTTCGGATAAAATGTCATTAATACAGTAAATTAAGCTAGTTTAAAAGAAAAACATGGCTTAATTTCAGCATATTTGTATGTATTTGAGATTGCAATTAGCTCAAAGTTCCATGTATAGCAGGCCACACTTGGAATATAGTTTAGTAAAGAAAATGTAATGTGTATACACACTAGAATTTTATTCAAGTGAGGAGAAAAGCTGAAGTCATGGCATATGCAAGAAAATGGAAATGATTATATTATGTGAAAAAGGCCAGACAAGAATGTCAAATACAGCATGTTTTCTTTCATATGTGAAACCTGTATTGTATGGGTGTGTTTGTGTGTAAGTTTTGTGTGTGTGTGTGTAATTGCATATGAGTGTGTGAGTGTGTGTTTATGTGTGAGTGTATGTGCGTGTGAATATGTTGGAGTGTGTGAATATGTGTGTGTGTGTGTAAATAGGAAACAGGGCCCTCAGAAAAGAAATGATCTTAAATGAGTGAGGGGAGAGAGAGGGCTGTAGCATCAAAGTGGAAGGGAGGGTGGCTTGAAGTGAAGAAGACATTTAGGAAGAGGAGATGGGGGATAAGGGAGGGCAATGGGGGAGGGAGATGAATTAGGAAAAAATATAAAGACACATACATGCAAACACTAGAACCCACTACTTTACATGCTAATATAAATATTGACCAAAATGATTTAAAATCTATGTTATTGTGGTAAAGACACAACATGAGTTTTACTTTCTAAACTGTACTTTCATACTTTGAATTTTTTGAGTCTGGGTTTCTCTGTAACAGCTCTAGCTCCTGGAGCTCACTCTGTAGAACAAGCTGACCTTGAACTCACAGAGATTCCCCTTCTTCTGTCTCTGAGGTGCTGGGATTAAAGGTGCGCACTACCATGTTCAGCTCTTTCTTCAATTTTTAGGGACAATACAGCACTGTTGATTTCAGGCACAGTTTTGTGAAGTAGATCTTTAGAGCTTATTCATCTTGCTTGCTTATGTGAAATTTTACACCCATCAATTACTAACTCCCCATTTCCACCTTGCTCTAATCCTCTAGCAACCATAACTTTTTTCAGATTTCATGAAACTGATTACTAACTTCATATTGTTGAATTATGCAGTATTTATCTTTCTGTGGATATATTCCATTTATCAAAAGGTCTTCATGATTCATCCCATGATACAATTTTCTTCTTTTAAGGAGAAATAGTACCTCATTATGCATAGATACTGCATTTCTTTTTCTATCTACCTGTTTATGGACATTTAAGTCATTTCTACATCTTGGTCACTGCATACAGGGCTTGGAAATGTGTGAGTGAAATCCCCTCCAACACATCAATTGTTTTAAGATCCCTTTCCCCTCTCAATCACTCTTACTTTTCCCAGTGCTGAGGACTGAACCCAGGGCTTCATGCGTGCTAACCACTGAGTTACATTTCCAGTCCCCCCCCCATCATTTTCTCATTCACTATAAAGATGTGCTCAATATAACTTTTAATACGAGGTGTCTTGTTTGGTTTAATATTTGTTAATAAACAAAGATGCATTTAATTTTCTTTTCTTTCATTTTAAAACAGGATGTTACTATGGAGCCCAGACTGGCCTAGAAATTGCCAGATTCCTGCTTTAGCATTTGTGTGTTAAGATTACAGACATGCACTGGCACAACTGGCACTGTTGTGCATTTATGTTATGAAACACCGAAACACAAACATGAGCTAACATAATATTTTCTTCTAATATTACCACATAACTCATAGTAATGGTCAATGTAAAATGTAATCGTTTCCTTGTTTTCAAGGTAGTTGAGTTGCTAGAGTATCACTATTTAAATATTATAAACTTGTATGTTATGTAGTTTAGTATAAAATGTTGATAAGAGTAGTGGTGGTTGATGACAACCATCTGATAAAAATTATCACATCAATATGATAAGTAATCATATCTTAGGAGAAGAGATGAGAAGTAGTTTAGCAATGTAATAGAGAATATACCTTGTCCTTAACTTTCCTGACCACTGGCTGAAATTATGGTGTTAAATCACAGGTCCTCTAGTTAGGTCATTATAGTTTAAGAAAACAGAAAAATGAGTAAATAAAAATAATACTAATGTTACTTTATACTAAATTTAGGGTAATTTCAGTTCAGTGATTTTCTCAATTGTCTTTTGTGTGTCTATGTGTCTGTGTGTTTAAACAGGTGTGTGAGTGGGTAGACCTTATGTTTTGAGACAGGGTTTTTCCTTGAACTGAAAGCTCACATTTTGACTAGATTGGATGGCCAGCGAATTACCAGGATCTACCTGTCTCCATTTCCATCTCTGAGACTGCAGGCATGGACAATGATTCCTAGCTTTTTACATGGATACTAGAGTTTCAAACTCAGGTCTTCATGACTGCACAGCAAGTTCTGTTGGCCACTGAAACATCACCCCAAACCGTCAATCTTCTTTTGATAATGATAAGATATTTAAGAGAATCTGATATATTAGAGATTCTAATATGGAATTGATTTTAATTTGAAAAGGTTAATTCAAATTAGACTTGCTATGATTATGACTCGAAAGGCATAAGTGGATCTGAGTTCATAATAGTATTTGAATATGTAAATGGTTATGAATTACAATATTATTGTTTCTACTTTATTAGATTTGCAGGAGCAGTTTCAATGAATAGGATGATTTCTGCCTATGAACTACTGTTCTAGGGAGGGAAGGTTTTAAAGAACTTGTGAGCATCAAACCTATAAAAATTGGAAATAACTATTAAAATCTACAGTTTTCTCTTGGTTAGCAAGCATACAAAATGATGGGCTTCTTTGTGACTTTCTCCTCAGTTATCATTTTGTCCCTTCATCTTCCCTTGCCCCCTTTCCTCCTCCTTGTCCCACTCCTCCTCTCAAATAGTATCCATTTTGTATGTTAAAATTAAGAAAATTTATTTAAATAAATATGCTGTGTGGTGTGTGTGTGATGTGTGTGATATGTGTGTGATGTGTGTGATGTGGTGTGTGATGTGTGTGTGTGGTGTGTGTGTGATGTGTGTGTGTGATGT
>PVIU01023190.1:0-10848 GCA_004026605.1 Ondatra zibethicus | reverse complement strand
AGTAGTTAAGCTTGTGAGGTCAGTACTTTTGTTCCCCACTGAGTCATGTCACTGCCCCATTTAAGGAAATTTAATTGTAAATATGAGTCATATAACTTTAATTAATGGAGAAATTTAAATAGTTATTTTTCCTTTTGGATTTAAAGCCCCACTTCAGTAAGCAGCATAAGAAGAATTAAAATTAAAATTAAATGCTTGAGAAAAACTGAGACTTTCAGTTTGCAACTTATCATAATGTTTGATATACGATGCAGCAACAAGTTTTTTCTTATGGGAACAACAAATACTTCAGATATTTAAAATACTCAAGAAAATACAAATCCCCATTTGACAAGCATTGACTTCTGTTTCTTAATATAGTCAGCGTTTTGTGAGGAAATTGCCTGTATCTAAAGTTTTTTTTTCAATATTCTGCTTTACTCTTGGTACCTACCATGTCCTCAGAAAATGAAGAAAGGTCCAATGTCATTATCTGTCTGGACTGATATTAGTTAAATACTCCAATCACAATGATGAGTTTTGGGGAAAAGATAGCTTAAAGATCAATTTTTTAATTAAATATATACTTGAAACCTCATCACTAGCTGAGAAGCTATTGACATTGAATAGCTGCTGGGCAATGGAGTCAACTTTCTTGAAGGATGTGACTCCTGGTAGGTAGACCACACTCCAGGGCAGGCCCACTCAAGACTAGTTGGGCAACACAAATTGAACTCGATGAGATGGAGGAGAAGAAAACTCAGTTAGGTGGGTGAGGAGAGAGTGATATGGGAGGGATTTTGGGAAGGTGGTTAGATATGATCAAAATACACTGTATGAATCTCTCAAGGAATTAATAAAACATTATTTTTAAGTCAAGCAAACATCGACATTGTGAATCTCACATGTGCAATATATTTTCATCAAAAATGAAGGATTCAGGAGAATCCATCATTAAATTTGCTGTTCATTTATTTTCTGGTGGTAGACTGATGTGTTTTCTGTTTGACTGATTAGTGGCAGGGACATATTTGTAGGTAGGAAATAGATGATTGAGCAAATTCTGCAGAGTTTAAACTTCAATATCTTTTAGCATCTAACTATTCACATAATTAGCCAATGCGGATCCTTCAGTTTTTACAACTTAATTGGGCCATAATTGGCATCATTTCACTCATTAGCATGCAGAATGGACACATTTTCTCGACTTTGATGTTGTCATTCACAACCTTCCAATGGACACAGCATGATTCATAGGAGAGACATTTCATGCCAAGGGAAATAGCTAGGTTGAAATGTAGCTTAATAAACCTCCGTTTGTGAGATGATACAAGTTCTGGATTTTGTCTAAGGTTACAGATTTCCGAAGGCACTTCCTTGCACACTTCCTTCTTGGTTATCACTACAGGTATGCAATCTAGTCAGGGTAATACAACTATTATAAAATGTCATTTTGAAGAAGTGATTGCCAACTGATATACAACTAGGCTGATAAATTTTCCAGAGATCAGGTAGCTAGTGCAAAGGAGCACAGAATAAGATTTCTAGTTCATTCCCTTCTGTGTTCTTTCTTCCATTGCATTGTTAAGCAAATTAAGCCAGGGTAAAAGCTATATACATTTTACTTACTACTTGGATAAAATTATATACACTTCGGACTTTAGGCCATCGGTGCTTTACCTGAGTGAAAAAAGAAAAGTTAAGTGAACTTTTCACTGTTATTTGACCATTTAATATCATTTGTTCTGTTTTGAATAAAAGTGAAAATCCATTGCAGCATGTTGCAGAAAATGGAAAAGCCTCTCTCAAGTTTTGCGATCAAAACACATATAAAAATTAGAATCCATGAAAGAGTTCATGAGTTAAGATGGGTTGAGAAATTAAACTAAAAGGCCAGTAATAGTCTGCAGAACGTTTCTCGGGGTCAAAAAAAAAAAAGCTCTGCAGGAAAGATGGCCGTAAAGTCAGTCTGCCTCAGTCAATTCATTAAACAGCCAAGCAACAAAACAAGCCTGTACTGTGCTCCCCAATCGCTGGTAAGTGGGTTTGCTTTGTGTCTTTTTGTTCATGCAGCTAGCAGGAGTTTCCATCCTAGACCTATTACATCAAACTATGCCATTAGCCTCAAGCTTTTATTTATTCATACTAAATTTCAGAAGACCACACTGAATTCTTTTACTTAAAAAACTGTATAAATGCATCCCTGGAAAAAAAATCAACATTTGTTGCTAAGTGTAGGTCTCTTACTATGTAAAAAGCAAACAAATTAAGGTTTAAAAATGCATTAAAATTATAGCTCGGTATCTTGGTAAACAACTGTATTCTCAGCACCTGGGAAAGAAAGGCAAAAGGCTCAGGAGTTCAAGGTCATCCTTGGCTACAGAGTGAGTTTGAAGCCAGCCTAAGCTACAAGAGACTGCCACAGATAAAGTATAGTGAAGTATTTCAGGAATGAAGACACAACAAAGGGCAAGCGCATGCATAATTTTAAGAATAAGCATGTTTCAATGATGTTTAATTTTTCTGAACATTAAAACATGGGTTTTATTAGTAATAAAATCTCAAAAGAGAGCATTACCTACTGAAATTATTGACCATGTGAAGTTAATGGACCTATCTCTTGCCTTGGGCTATGAAATCTTTCAGCTAATCATCCATCAATCTCAGAATGTGCCTATGCTAGAGTCATTAACATGGATGAAAATTGAAAAATGAGTGATATAGGATTAATGATACAAAAGGTACAAAGTTTATATCTAATATGTCATCACTAGGATTTTTTTCTTAAAATTTGCTATCAATTTTCAACTTTCTGTGGATTTGTGACTTTCTATTTATCTGTATGTAATATATATATATATATACTAATTAGAGATAATAGATATATTCACCTTATTCTATATGTGTTCTCACATACTCATTCTCTCTACAAACGTGTATACATATGTGTATGTGTATATATATACATATATATAACTATATAAAATACCCTAAACATTTTATTTTGTGCCTTTGAGAACTATGCTAACTCACAAAAATATAGAAAGCACTGTTTAAGTTACGGAATGGACCAAAGTACTGATCAACTAAATGAAAAGGTAAAGAAAATTAGCTACATGTATACAATAAAAGTTTTTTTTTTCAGCCATAATGAATAACAAGCTTGTGTCACTTGGCAGAGAACGACTGTATGTGGAGATAACCATGTAAAGTGAATTGACTATCTCAGAAAGGCAAATATTGTATGTTTTTTCTTATTTGTGGTTCCTGTATTTCACACATATGTGAAAGCAGAAACAAAACTGTATAGGGGAATAAAGGGACTAATGAGAACTAGAAGGGATGCAGCCACTATGGGAATCAGTTTGGAGGCTTCTTAAGAAAGTGAAAATGGAGCTACTATACCACTTCTAGGTATTTTCCCAAAGGATTCTAAGTCTTACTACAGGCATACTTGTACACCTGTGTTTACTGCTGCACTAGTTAAAATAGCTAAGATATGGAACCAGTGCAGAAGCCCATCAACACTTGAATGGATGCAAATTATGGTGAATATACACAATTGAACATTCAACAATAAAGCAATTGAAATAATGTAGCTTTAAGGAAAATATATTCATCTGGAAATTATTATATTAAGTGAGATTATCCAGACTCAGAAAAACAAATACCACATTTGCTAATGAATGTGTATCCAAGATTATATACATATATGTATATGTGTGTGTGTGTGGTATGTAAATAGATCAGAAAACTGAAAAGGGGAATATAATATGTGAGAGGAAAAAGAGGTCTTAAATGGGAGGAAAAAGAGGGTCATAGAATGGAAGAGACAGAAAGGGGGGTAACAGGGCAAAAATAGGAGAGGAGGAACGATCAAAGTATGCTGTGGAAGTACTCTATTCTATGGAACCTATTTATCTACAGTGTTTTTTTTTAAAATCAGAATTCATTTTCATTTAAAAATCTTAATTAACTTTTTAATTTTTAATTAAAGCATAATTGCATCCATTTTGCAGGTTTAATGAGGCATAATGTAAATGTAAAAATTATATTTAATTTGCACAACATAATTTTATATGTCTTTTGAAATGATTTAACAGAACCAAATTAATTAACACCCATCACCACACTAAATCATTTTTCTGTGCATATATGTGTTAGAAATAATTGTATTCATAACTATTTACTAAATTCACAAATTTTATATATTATATACAAATAAGTATGTATGCCCTCTTCAAAAATTTCAAGCAAACATTACAGCATTGCTAACTATAGTAATTGTAATGCCCACTAGATCTCCAGAACTAATGTTTCTTATAGCCAAAACTTTCATGTGTGTTTTTAAAACAAATTATTATCTTCTTTAAATAGGCTGTTTTAATGTCATAAAAATGCTTGACACCAGCATTTTCAAATTAGTTATTTCTGTTAGCCTAAATTTTCCAAAAGACATTTATAGTGCTCCTTTAAGTAAGTTTCTATTTACTATGTTTTACACTCATTGGTTTAAGCTGAATAAAAAATACTTAATACAAATTATTGTCATTATCTTATGAAAATAAAATACAGAATGACTGATTGCTCAAGTCAATTAAAATCTTTGTACAAATTATTTTAAATTCCATTGGAAAATAACCAAAGAGAAAGGAGCCATATTAAACAAAAATAACAGACAGCCATCATTTATTGTCATTGACAATGGGCTAATGTATAATCTTGCTAAAATGTACTGAAGTCATTTAAAACATTGAATCTCCCTTCAGGTAGTTTACAAATGGCTTGGTAAAACTATTGGAAGTTCATGCTGCAATGAGGACAGTACATTAATATTGAAAATAACATATGCTACAGAAATTGAGAGAAGCATTAGCAAGTATAAAGAGTTAGGTTTTATAACATTCTGAAAGATGGGTGCAATGTAGGTCTTTGAAAGCGATATGAAAGGGCATTCACATAAAAGGCTAGAATGAACAAAAGTGAAAACATTTATGGTGACAACATGGAGACCAGAGTGGTCAGCACCAAATTTGCCTGCAGTGTTAGGTAATAATGTTAAGAACATAAATTTCCTATCTAGAAGAACACAGGACAAAAAAGTTTAAGATTTACAGCCTAAGTTATTATGACAGACTTTTTCAAAAACTATTTGATCAACTATTCTGAATCTCAGTTCTCTCATGTGTAAAATTACATGTTTGCCAGGAATTAAGTACAAACATGTAAACTTGTAAATGCTAGTGTAATTATTATGATTATGAAAAACTAGTATTTCAGCAGAAGTACCTCAACTATGTGTGCTAAGGCATTCATTGAGCAGGAAAATGGCATAATTGCAATGATGCTTAAGAAAAATTACTTCCATTAATGACAATCTTGACAAACTGTCTAGATGAGGATCAGAGGCAAGAAGCTGCAGCAGAAATCTCAGCTTCAGTGTTACATTATGGATTATTGTGACAGCAAAGGAATTGGGGTAGAAGATACTCTAAGTTGTGGAAAGTTCACCAGTCATACACATCTACTCATAAAAGACAATTTAACTCTACATGATTTATACTGTGTACATACCAAATTGTGAACAATTGCCAAATAAAAAGCTTAGCGCCAGGTGTGGGATACCCATCCTGAGCTGTTTTGGATGTTCCAGAGATCCCAAAACAATACAGATGCTTGCTATTGATTGGCTGCTAACGAGAACTTGATGGTAAAATCCTATGACTGAAGACATCATACACATTGGCCATAAGACAATCGAGCCAGTCCTAGCCAGGATGCTTCCTCCCTGCTGAATATCTCTCATAGTACCAGAAGATATTATGTAGAGTGCTGAGGGAATCACCAACAGTTTTACCCAGATTTTAGCCTTGTGGACTACAATAATGACTAATGTGTCAAGGTATGTCTGTGGGTACAATACTGACATGAATGCTGTGGAGGTAGCCAACTGCATTTTGATAGGATTTAAGGCCTGCTTCATAAAATCAAACACAAGCCTGCTTTGGCAAATATTGTCAAGAATCCATGCATGATTAAGGAGCTCAGAGTTCCCAGGAATGAGCTTACAACTAATATTTTGCTTAAGCAGACATAGAACTGTCCTCTGAATTCACATCTCTCTACCCATTGATTAGTGCAGTCAAGACCATATAAGAAGTTTCTTTGCTCAGTGGGCAGTAGTTAACACAAAAACTCACAACTGGTCACTGTGGAGAATAAGGGACTGTAGAGGGTTCATCCATAAACGAGACATCTATATTATAGCCACTTCTGCAGGAGCCAGGGCCCATTCCAGAGAAGGTTGGGGGAAATATTGTAAGGGACAGAAGTTAGGAAGGACTTCTGCGAAACAGTGTCTTCTGGACATGACAGAGCCACTGCAGTCATGAACTCACAGAAGCTGTGTCTGCTTTCACAAGGCCTGTACCAGATCAAGCCATTCAACATTCCATCCAGGATGGGGATGGATCACGAGGCCCCAGCCCTAATTCAGGGGCTATGAACAATTGATGACTTTTGGGAGAGGGAGAGTCCATTTTCTTTAAGGGTGTATGTGTTTCCTGGTAGGTCAACCATGCTTCGGTGGATGAACCGACTCCCAGAATTATATGGAAAACATAGATTTGAGTCAATAAGTTATTAAATTTAAAAACAATTTAGGACACAAAGTGCAGAAGTATGGAGGTGGAGCAAATCTGAAGGGAGTTCAGAACAGGAACCAGGGATGAATATGATCAAAATATATTCTATGACATTCTTCAAGTATTAATAACATTAATTTAAAATAATTTAGCTGGATTATAGAGAAGACAGAAATGAAGCCTATGGTTACTTTATTTTATTTTTATTTAAAGATTTTTCAATTTAGGTGTATGTGCCTGAATGTATGTGTGTACCACGTGCGTGCATATGTCTGCAGAAGCCAAAGGAAGATTCCTAATGCCCTAGAGCTGGAGTTATAGGTGAATGAGTTCGGGGAACTGAACTTGAGTACTCGGCAAGAACAGCAAGCGCTGTTGATCCCTGTACCATCTCTCCAACCTCTGGCTGTTTTAAGGGCCAAATCTAAGCAATGCCACACAAGCAGATTATTATTTCTCATCTAGTTGAAAGAAAAATAGATGAAAGAAAATGAAATAATTTACCTCTGTGAGTATTAGGGATTCAAGAATCACAGTGAGAAAACAAGGGAGAGGGTGTACAATGCATTAAAGTTCTAATTTATTTTAATTGAAGTTTTCTTTTAATAATAAGCATCCTGAAAATAATGGCTTTTTAATTAAAAAATATCATAACTGGGTAGTGCTATTGTTTGCTACCCTCTCTTGGAAGCTTGTATAGAGACTTCTGTTATCATGAAAGCTAGTCTTCATGGAGGAGGGCTATTACACACAAAGAAAAAAAAAGAAACACAGAAGAGAAGTAAGTTATTCAACTTTGGTTTCAAATCACTATTCAGTATATTTCAAGGAGAGAAAACAATATTAGGTTTCTTCTTTTGTTTATGGAAGAGTAAAGTTCAGGTCCATGTAGTAAGTAGTAATGATGACTTCTAAACATTTAAAGTACAAAAACATGGTCCATTTATATTTAGTTACAGTTATCATTTCATCAATTCGTTCTCCAGATTAATTAACATTTTAGTATCACATTCCACTTTTATTGTTCAAAATGCATTCAGTTGTATTTACATATTTTTCTTATATTTTAATTTATTATTTGACGGTTTCATATATGCATTAAAATGTATTTCAATGATATTCACCTCCACCCACTAAGAAATTCCTCCCTTGTTTCCTCCTAACTTCATGTCCTCTTGTTTTTATTCCCTACTGTGTCTAACTAGTGCTGGAAATATGCTCAAATCTGCTCATTGATGGGGGGGGTGCTCCAGTGGAGCATGGTCAATCTTATCAAGGACCGTACCTCTAATAACAATGGATTCTACCTCACCAGACAGTCATCAACTGACAATAACTCCTTAGCTGGAGGTGGGATCATATGTGCTCCTCCCATATCCATGATAGACTGTTGATTGGCTTGATTCTGTGTAGATCTTGTGCAGGCACCACCATTGACATGAGTTTATGAGAGCCACAGTCTCGTCATATCCAGAAGATACTGTTTCACAGCAGTGCTCTCTAATCTCTGGATTTTGCAATCATTCTGCCTATTGTTCAGCAATGTTCTATGAGCCACGGGGGTAGAAAGCTGGATATAGATGTCCTGTTCTAGGCTCAACACCCTATAGTTACTTATTGTCTGCACTTCCATCAGTTGTGGGTCTCTATTAACCAGTGTTCAATGCACAAACATGCTTCTCTGATGAGGACTGAGATCTGTTGCACTAGTACACACACGCACACACACACATATGTATGTATGTGAATGTATGTTTGTAAAAGAGCTCGATAGCCCATCTACTTAGCAAAATAATGGTAGAAAATTCACCACTTGGGCCTATGAATTCCCTGTTCATGAGTTCTTGGCAAGGTTTATATTACCATTATTTATTTTTGAGACACGTTTCATTCATTTCAAGTAACTTGTTATATAACTGAGGATTACTCCTTTTCCTCTTGCACCCATTTCCTAAATGTTAGGACTAAAGGAACACGTCCAGCCAGATTTATAAAAAACATTTAAAATCAATTTCCACTTTTATTCAATGCAAACACAACCTCATTAACAAGGGAGCAAATGCTTTTTTTTTTTTACCATAGCAGATGTCTATTTGCCATAAATGAATGTAAATGTAAGACACTATCAACAACACTGTCACCTCTTCCCCTCTCTGAAAGGGCTGCTGTACTTCCAAGAAAACACACATGCGTGCGCGCGCGCGCGCGCGCGCACGCACGCACGCACACACACACACACACACACACACACACACACTTAAATTAGAATAGGTGCAAGTTCAAAATTTATCACTTTGAAGGGAAAATATTGTAGGCTGATGCCTTAGCTGTATCATTTATAAAGAGGGTGACTGAGTGGGAGAGAGAGAAATCTTGTCACCCTTGCCTCTTATATTACACATTGCCATTCTGTCAAGTCAAATCTAATATAAATGAATCACATTAATCAGAAAGTGTGAATTTCTACATGACAAGCTAAAGGGGCATGCCATTTCCAATTAGATTAGTGATCTAAAATTAGCTACTGACACAAGCAAGTATACATGGTCAATTTGCCTGCCTGAAACAAAATTAAATAAGACATATTGGATAATAGATAGCCCTAGTGGGGACATGCAGCTGTAATTCACTCAAGTTACTCAGTTGATGTCAAAAGCCACCAAAGAATATTCAAGCTTGTGCTCATTTGAGATGCTTGAGTCTAACTCAAGACAATACTTGGGTCACTTGCTCATTTCTTTGGTTCTCCAAATCCTAGAGGGTGTTTCCAAGGAGGGTATTCAGTGTTGTTTCAATAAAAAGTAAATTGGCATGGTAAAGGATAGTGGCTTTTTGCATGATCAATATCTCATTATTAATATGTAGTACTTATGAAATTGGGGAACATGTCTTTATACAAATCTTTATCTTGCTTACTTCACCATACAATCTCTTGCCAGTACTTGTCAAAACAGGAGCTGTATTTCAGGAATTTAAAAATAAAATAATTTATATTGATATTAATATTATTGTTACTTGAAAATATAACTATGAGTCATTTTGTAAGATTTTTTGTGAATGATGCATAATTCTTCCTCATGTACATCTGCTGAGGCAAGCACATATCATAAACAAAGTCATGCAGCAGGATTTACTTATTTTAATGTGAATAACAATGAATTGTTAAATTAAGGTTCTATACCTTGATCTCAGACATGGAAATCAAAATACAAGAGGCATAAGATTGTAGTGATTGGCTTTTAGTTAAAATCAATAAATAACTGATAATGTAATTTATTTGACACATTCTTTTTAGGCGGTATCCATATGCTGATGTATTTGCTCACATATCAAAAGAAATTTGTTGCAAAGGAAACATGTATTCCAGTAAATTTGCCATAGACTAAGCATATTTTCCATTAATATTTCTTTCTAATTAGCATCTATACTTCTGAGGGAAAGTCACTGTATCATGAATGTAATGAAGCATTTTAAGAAAGCAGCAAGTCATAAAGGAGTGATTGAGGCCTGTAATCTCATCACAGAAGATGCTGAGGCAGAAGGAACACAAATTCAAGGTCACCCTAGGATAGAGAGGTCCTGTTTGATCAGAACAACAATAAGGAAGAAGATTGAAATTATTACTTTGTAAACAAAAAAACCTCAATGTCTGCCTGATAACAATAATGCCATTTTTACTGCTAAACACATGCTGCCTGTATGATCCAGCAATTTCAGTCCCTGAAATGTTACATTGATACCCAGAAAATGAATGCAAAAGTAGGTATCAATAGTATTTGTGTGTGTGCTGCTGAATATTGAACTCATAACCATGTGCATAAAAGACAAACACTCAGCCATTTAGCTCAGTCTCCATCACCAATATCAGTAATATCCTCAGCAGCTAATTTCTGATAGCCTCAAATTAGAAGTTACTCATGTTCATCAATAAGAAAATAGACAGACACACTGGGTATATCATTCTGTTGATGTAAACTCTGCAATAAAACGTTATGAACTACAATGATGTGCAGCAATGTGGATTACCCTTTGAAACACAACGAGTCTAAAAAACCACACAGAAAAAAGTTCTGATTCTATTTGTATGAGGTTCTACAATGGGGGAATCAAATGGCACAAGCATAAACTATGGTTACTGCAAGGACTGTAGACCAACTGGCAAGATCAAAAGTGAGGCCTGTGGAATGATGGAAATGTTTGGTAGTTTAGTCTTCGTATTCTCTCT
>PVIU01023189.1:0-27874 GCA_004026605.1 Ondatra zibethicus | reverse complement strand
TGGCTTGCTCCTCATGGCTTGCTCAGCTGCTTTCTTATAGCACCCAGGACCACCAGCCCAGGGATAACTCCACCCACAGTGGGGCTGGGCCTTCCCCCATCAATTACTAATTAAGAAAATGCCCTACAGCTGGATCTTATGTAGTCATGTTTTTCAATTGAGGTTCCCTTCTTTCAGTTGACATAAAAGTAGCCAGGACAATTGGCCTCTTGTCAACTTGACACACAGACATATCACTGTTAAGCCATAACCTTTTCTTTCTTGTTCATCCCCAAGATTACACATTAACACCAACACCACAGTATAAAACATTTTATGGCCGGACGGTGGTGGCACACGCCTTTAATCCCAGCACTCGGGAGGCAGAGGCAGGAGGATCTCTGTGAGTTTGAGGCCAGCCTGGTCTACAAGAGCTAGTTCCAGGACAGGCTCCAAAGCCACAGAGAAACCCTGTCTCGAAAAACCAAAAAAAAAAAAAAAAAAAAAAAAATTTATGAACTTAAAAAAATCCAGTCTTGCCACCACCACCAAGTTCAGCTTCCAGCACAAAGGTACAGACAGCTTTGACCGCCTCTGCAGCACAGCTTCTGTGCGCTGTCGCTGAGGAAACACTTCCCAGGAGATTTCACCTCAGGGATGCTGTTCTCTTCTTCTTCTTCTTCTTCTTCTTCTTCTTCTTCTTCTTCTTCTTCTTCTTCTTCTTCTTCTTCTTCTTCTTCTTCTTCTTTATAGTTGTCAGTTGGAGATAAAGACCAAGTACTGGCCCGTATGGGGAACAAACTGCTGTTCTCTTCTTAATCGCCACTCATTTCTCAGCTCTGGTTCACCATCATCCATGTCACAGTAAAGCAAAGGTTTTGCTTTAGTGGTTCTGGTCTCTTGTTAAGCACAGTTGATTCTTCAGCTCCAGCTGACCAGACACCACAGATTCAGCACACAAAAGGCCCGGTAGAGTCTCTGCTTCCCTCTGAAACTTCACAAGCCAGGCCTCCATTGTCTGCACTGCTCTCAACGTTCTTACCTTCCAGGCTCCCACAGAACAGCCCACTGCGCTACCAACACTCAATGGTCTTTTTCAGCCCAAAGTTCCACAGTCCTTCCACAGTCCTCCCCAAAACAACACAGTCAGGTCTGTCACAACAACACCCAACTATGCTGGTACCAACTTGTTAAGGTGACTGTGATGAAACATCATAACTAAAACCAAATTGGGGAGGGAAGGGTTTATTTGGCATCCTTGGCCACATCATAGTCCATCATTAAAGGAAGTCAGGACAGGAACTCAAACAGGACAGGAACCTGGAGGCAGGAGCTGATTCAGGTACCATGGAGGGGTGCTGCTTACTGGCTCATTCACTGCTTTGCTCAGCCTTCTTTCATAGAGAATGGCACCACCCTCAAGGGCTTGCCTCTCCTTCAACAGTCACTAATTAAGAAAAATGTCTTACAACTGGATGTTATGGAGACATTTTTTCAATTGGGTTTTCCTCCCTTTCAGATGGCTCTAGCTTATATCAAGTTGACATAAAACTAGTAGGACTCCATTTAGTGTAGACTGAGGGATTTTGTTTTGTTTGTTGTGTAAATGTGTGTGTGTGTATTTGTGTATTTGAGCATGACTCTTGCAGTTGCACGTCATGGGTATGTGCGTGTTCAGAGGCCAGAGGTTAATGTCAAGTGTACTCCTCAATAACTCTCCCCATATTTTTTATGGAAAGGCTTCTCACTGAAGCTGGGGTTCAAGGCCATCTAGCCCCAGGAACCCTCCCATTTTCTGCCTTCCCAGCACAAGGATTGTAAGGCAGCTTTCTGAGCCTGGCTTTTTTATGTGATTGTGAATTCCAGGTCATCAAGGGCTGCACAGTGAGATTCTGCCTTTAAAAAAATTAAATTAAAAATAAAAATAATAAAGAGGCCGGGCAGTGGTTGTGCACACCTTTAATACCAGCACTCTGGCAGAGGAAGCTGAATCTCTGAACTTAAGGCCAGTCTGGTCTACAGAGTTCCAGGATAGGCAGGGATACACAGGGAAACTGTCTCTCGAAAATCCAAAATAAATAAATTTGATAGATTAAAAAAAAAGACATCACATCCCCAAGGATAACCATTATTAGTAGTTGTTGTGAAATATTGCTTTAACTATGTGAAGATGTGTTACATTTATTTATGCTGCATTTGTTTTCATGATGTAAAGATGTGTTGTTTTGCCTGCCTAAGGCACCTGATTGGTCTAATAAAAAGCTGACCGGCCGGCCAGTAGCTAGATAGTAGACAGATAGGCAGGGTTGGTCGGCAGAGAGAAAAAGTAGGAGAAGGAATCTAGGCTTGACAGAAAAGAGGGAGAGAGAGGGAGAGAGGGAGAGAGAGAGAGAGAGAGAAAGAGAGAGAGAGAAGGAGTCGCCTGAGGCCAATCAGCCAGACAGCTGTCAGCCAGACATGGCGTAGAACATACAGAATGAAAGAAAGGTAAAAAGCATTGAGGCAAAGGTAGATGAAGAGAAACAGGTTAAATTAAGTTATAAGAGCTAGTGAGAGAAGCATAAGAAAAAGCAGAGCATTCATAACTAATAATAAATCTCTATGTCTTGATTTGGGAGCTGGTTGGCCATCCAAGAAAGCCTTCTCCAAGTAGTTTAGTTAACAGACCACCATCCTTTCATTTCAATAGAATAGGAAAAATAATAATTGGGTAGGGAGAAATTACAGGTATATAGTAAAATTTTCTTTAAGTTTAAAATTAAATTCTTTTTAGTTTTATTTTATGTGTGAGTTTTGCCTTCATGTATGTATATGTACTAGGTATGTACCTGGTGACCTTGGAGGTCAGAAGTCATCTAGGTCCCCTGGATCTAGAGTTATAGATGGTTGTAAGCTATCATGTGGGTAGTGGGAATTGAACCCAGATCCCTTCCAAGAGCAACAAATGCACTTAACCACTGAGCCATCTCTCAAGCTCTTAAAATTGTGTGTGTGTGTGCACGCGCGCGCGCACACGCGCGCTGCATATATGCTATGCAGCATACAGGCACATATGTACCACAGTATTGTAGCTAGGGTTTCTATTGCTGTAATAAAAAAGCATGATCATAAGTAACTTGGATAGAAAAGGTTTATTTTAGCTTATACCTCTAGGTAACAGGAGTCCAGCAGTGAGGGAAGTTAGGGCAGGCTTGCTCCCGCGGCTTGCCCAGTCTGCTTCCTAGCCTCCAGGACTACCAGACCAAGGGAAGCAGTATACACCGTCTGCTGGGCCCTCCATCAGTTATCAGTCAAGAAAATACACCTCAGGTTTGCCTACAGGCCAGTCTGGTGGAGGATTTTCCCAGCTGAGGTTCCCTCTTCCAAAATGAATAGCTTGTGTCAAGCTGACACAAAACTAGCCAGTGCACACAACATACTTATACAGACTAGGACATCATGGGGAGTTAATTGCTTCTATCATGTGGGTCCTGGGGGTTGGACTTGAGTCAGCAAGCATACAGCTGGGATCTTTACCTACTAAGCAGTATCATTGCTCCCGTGGTAAAAATGTCAAGTTCTAAAGGACATAATCTAAAAGCCTCTTTGTTCCCACTCGTCACTTCGTCCATCAATTTTCCGAGTTTCTTTCCAGATAGTCTAGGTGAACCAATGTGTTGGTTTTCCATATCTAAGGGTTCAGCATCCTTGGGTTCAGCCTGGAATGCAAAATATTTTTTTTAAATTGTGTCTACTGAGCATTCACAAACTTTTTTCTCTCCATTATTCTCTAAACAACATCGTATGACAACGTTCACACAGCATTTGTATTATATTAAGAAGTACCAGTAGCCAGGTGGTTGTGGCACATGCCTTTGATCCCAGCACTCGTGAGGCAGAGGCAGGTAGCAGATCTCTATGAGTTTGAGCCCAGCCTGGTCTACAGAGAGAGTTTCAGGACAGTCAGGACTACACAGAGAAATCCCATCTCAAACAAACAAACAAAATAATTATCAGTAATCTAGAGATGACTTGAAGTATATGGGAAGAAGTGTATGTGTTAAGTGCAAATGGTACCCATTTTATGTAAGGCACCCCAGCATCCTTGGATTTTTGATATGAACAGGTGTTGGCGTTTATAAGAAGGTGAAACCGAATTCCCTTAGACACCCATGACAATTTGTCATATATATATATATATATATATATATATAGTAATAGCTGTCACTGCATCATTTGTGAGTGAAAAACACTGAACACAGTCACACACACGTTGTCTAACTAGTCCACAGGGAACTTGATAAAATAAATCATGTACTTCCATTATTTCAGAACTGGGCACCCTCCTCTGAAGAATCCAAGTTCTGTTGCCAGCACCCCTGTGTGGCAGCTCACAACTGCCTGGAAGTCCAGATCCAAAGGATCCAACACCCTCTTCTGGCCTTTATTATTATGTGATAATCTCATAAAAAAGAATTATTGAAGCCAAATATTTTGTTTTCTCCCCCACTTAAAGACAGGGCTTCATGTTGGTTTCAAACTCACCCAGGCAGGAGGATGACCCAGGACTGCTGATCCTCCCTACTGTGTGTCCCGAGTGTTGAATTACAAGCATATGCCAACACGCTACATTTACTTGGTGTTGGGGAATCCCCGTTTATGTTGTGCAGGGGATCGAACCCAGGGTTGGTGCATGCTAGGTAGCCACTCTACTGTTATCTTCAGCTCCATCGCCTATTTTTAAGTTCTTCTCCTCTTTAGCTCCACCCCTCGCAATATCGCCAAAAGTTCTTCACCACCTAACAGAAATTGTTTGCAACTGGATGGAATCCACTTCAAAGTTCAATCCCCAAGTGTCTCTGTCTAACCCTGAATCTTTGATCTGTGTCCCTAGGAAGAGCAGAAGCCTTAGAAACACCCCCAACCCCTCCACCCCCACCCCCACCGTGGGCCTTCTCAGAAGTGCAAAGTGTTTGCTCTGCCACCTCTCTAGCCTCCTGGCCTTGGATGAGTTGTTGGCTTTAGCTGGGAAAGGTTTGTCAGTTGGAGGAAGAGACACTTTGGAGTGTCCTGAAGAAAAACAGAGGACAAAAGGTCAACTTGTCTTCATTCTGAAGGGTGCCGGGAGAGTTAGACCAGAGACCAAGGTTGTGCAGATTTGCTTGCACGTGTTTTTGTTTTCTTCTTGTTTCACAGCAAGACGTCTAACAAAAGGGATCTGCTTGTCTCAGGGTGCCAAAAGGAAGGGGAGGTAAGTGTGCAAAATACCCTTTTCTGAAGCTGGTGTTGGAGAAAGGAATTTCAAACAGGGGTAGAGGTAGGTGGGTAAAAAAAAGACACAAGAAACCTAAAAAACTAGGCTGCAAAAGAGATGGCCTGGGCAAAAAAAAAAAAGTTCCTGATCTAAGGTGACAGCAATGGCCGGTATTTATGCTGCATCTACAGTGTGCTGGGCCCCATGCCAGGGGCATTGTGGCAGTATCTCACTTAATCCTTTCAACAAGCTTAAGAATTGCTCTTGGAATAGTCAAGGTACCATCGTAGAAAGAAAGGGAAGAAGAGAATTGGCCACGATCACATGGGCAGAAAGGAATGACAGACTCGGAACCCACACTCAAAATTGATCCAATGTCACCCTAACCGGTCTTCCTATGTATCTCGGGGCCTGCTATCCTCAACCGTTCCAGGCAAGTCTGGGTGCTCGCAAGTCTGGGTTATCTTTCATGGTTCAGGCATCTCCTTTCCTACTGTGTTCTCTTAGAGGCTATGGCCAGCAGAACCTGACACACCAAAGTCCCTCCTTGATCAGACACGGGCCTCAGAGAATGAATGTGGCAGCGCCTTTTCCCTCTTCCAGCATATAAAACGAACCCCAAGTTATTTACAAAAACATCATGCCAAACAAGACACACACCCTCCCCTTCATTCACTCACTGATGCTGCGCTAGGAACAGCCAGGGGTCACCAAATGGCTGCCAGATGGTAACGGCTGCTGTCCCTAACTCCAGGAGCCTGGGGCAAAAGGCACAAGCGGCCCACCTGCTATCTAGGGCCTGTGAACCAGCTACTTTACAGAAGGCCAGGGGCTACCCAGGGCTTGTGAACCAACCACTTTCACGGAAGGCCAGGGCAGTTCCCTGCTCTTGCATCACCTCCTGCTAGGGCTATCCCAGCTAGCCTGGCCGGTTCCTAGCCTTCCAAGGACTTCAGCCGGCTGGACTTGTGGAGCGGGGGTGGCGTCACGGGGACCTGAAGCCGGAGCAAGAGGGGGTGCTCGTCCCGGTGGACACGGTGGATTCCCGAGTTAACAGCTCGGAGAGAGCACTGCTATATAATTCCTGCTTTCCTGCTAGAACCGCCGAGGCAGAGGGAAGGCTCTGCAGCCTTATGAAACAAAGAAGGCAGCCGGGGCTTTGGGGAGAGCTCGGTTTCCCTACTTGTATTCTGCACCATTCCCCTCCTCCCACAGATCCCAGAGGCAGCAGGCCCCCTGGTTATCTCTGGTTCTGGAGCGCCAGGGCCTTTGTCTCCCCCTCTGCCGACCCACCGGTCAGGCGAGGGGCCTCCAAACCCTTCCTGACACTCCCAGCTCTTTGTTATCTCAGAGGGAAGATTACGTTTCCCGGTAAAGAGACAACTGCCAGGCGCCCTGGCCCTCTGTGCAGGCCCGGGGCCCGCCGCGGTCGCCCCACCCTGTGGCCTGCGGGCGTCCCAGAGCTACCCCGGGAGCGCCGGGTCTGCTGCTCTGCACGAGCGGGGCAGGAGTGCTGCGGGCTGCATGGGGGGGGGGGGAAGCAGGCGCCCAGGCAGGATCTGGGGATACCACTGCCTCCTCTGGGCCTGCCACCTTCTCCAGTCCAGCCACTCTAGATGTTTCTGAGAGAGCAGGTGGGCTAGCAAGTTCACTACTCGTTTTTCCCCATTCCCCTAAATCTATACACCTAAATCTAATAAAGGTGCGGATATACTCCTCACCTCAACACCAAAAAGGCATGTGGATATTTTTTTTTTCCTTCTGGTTACAGCAAAGGCGTATTTTTCAACTTCTAGCTTCTACGTGCTCTTCGGATGTTCCAAAAGAAATCAAAATGGAAAGGACTGAGCTATAAAATTATTGAAATATTTATTTAATAAACTTAATTATATGAAACAGAGAGAGAGAAAAGGGAGGAGAGAGAGAGGGAGAGAGAGAGAGAGAACACAAGAGCGCCTGAACTCTCCCTAGGCAAGCATGTCACTGAGCCAAATCCTCAGCTCTATGCTGTATTAGAAACCTCTCGTTTTAGAAGGGCCTGATGATACAGTCCTGAATCTCTGCATTGGGATAGGTTGGTATAGAAGTCATAGTAAGATCTTGTCTCTAAATCAATAAAGATCTTTGTCAGAAGAAGGGCTGAAATGAAGTGCAATACACTGTCCTTAGGAACAGCGTGCAGGTGCGGTTGGCTCTCAGTAGTCAGGTCTGCATTTTCCATGACTCACCTTCCCTATCATTACCTCAAGTGGTAGGTAGCTTTCTCTGGTAACCCTGGTTTCTCACATGCAGCCAGGCCCCAAACAACAGATGTATATATCTCAAGGAAAATCGTTTGAGCTAGGTGGGAAGCCCTGATGGGACATCTGCCCTAGAACAGTTGAGAATCTTGCTGGGAGGAAGTAACCAGCGAAACCATGTTCAATATTAAATCAGTGGCTATAGCAGGAGGCGGCAGCGTCTCCGGTCCATTGGGGTGGCAGAGAAGGCTGTTTGGTAGCCTCTATGAGAGGATAAATGGGGTGCCTGACTAGGAGCTGAGGGGTTGAAGAGTGCAGGGATACTCTTATAGGAGTAATAACCCTTAAATATTGGCTGTCGTTTCTGCTTTTTATTTAGTTTTTGATGATTCATTTGTTCAGAAAGTACTCACTGATTCTTTACTTTTTAGGCACTCAGTTAACGTATCTCTCTGCACCTCCCTCTCCCCCAGTTTGAACCCAGATTGTTGTATAAGCCAAGCATGGGATCTACTACTGAGCTAAACATCCACCTTTGTCAGGCTAGCGGGGTGGCTTAAAGTTCAGCAGCCAGGGAGGCAAAGGTGGGAGGACCGCCTTGGGTTTGAGGCTACATCATGAGCTACAGGCTACCCTGGGGCACAGCATTAGACTTCTCTGGGGGCTGGAGAGATGATGGTTCAGTGGTTAAGAGCACTGGCTGCTCTTCCAGAAGACCCAGGATGCAATTCCCAGCACCTACATGGCAGCTCACAACTGTGTGTAACCCCAGTTCCAGGGGATCTGACACTTTCACACCAATGCACACAAAATAAAGTTAAATAAATTATTAAGAAAGAGGAATAAAAAAAGACAAACAAACAACCTGAAAGTCTATAAATCAATAAACTCTAGTGCTTCTTCTCCTCCACCCTTCACTGGAGATAAACAAACGTGATAGCATCACATAGCTTACTATTTTTGTCACCTGGTGGTCACAGAGAAAACTGTCCGGTGCGGAGTGAGTAGTCAGATAGTCTGGTATCCAAGCTGTCACAGCTTGCTCTGTTGACGGGTTCCTGAGGAAACAGTTCTTCTCACTGTGGCTCTTTGCTTGTGTAGCCCCCTTTTTTGGTACACTGACCCTCATTATTCAGTCTAACACTCATGGGGGAGATCCATAGCTATGGACATCTCTGACTTGATTTTATCAGATGCATGAAACATCCAAAGTAAGTCTTTGAGTGGTGGAAAGGGTGGAAAGATTCTTCACACCTAGTGTGGCAGTGGACTTCCCATCCTTCCCGTGATCCTCCAACTAGACAACACCTCACAATCACCACCACGAACCCTTAGGAAAATTTGCAGAGACCCCCCCCCATTGCTCTGTAACAATTCCACAGGCTTCTACCACCCACTCAGGTTTAGGGTGAGCTGGAATCAAAGCTCTGTCTCCCAATTAAGCTGCACCCTCAGGCCATTTTTTTCCTATTGTTTGAGACAGGTTCTCTAGCACAAGCTGTCTTCCCAGTCCCTATATAGCCAATGACGACCTCGAGCCTCTGGTCTTTCTCCACCTTCAGTGGCTAATCCAGTGTTGGAAACCAAGTTCCCGCCAGCTTCAGCAAAGACCCTACCAACTGTCTTACAATCCTTAGCATGCTTCATTAGGATGCCATGATTCCTCATGTTCAAGCAGGACCAAGTATTGTATTTTTCAACATTCTCAACAGGATTCATGCCCACTGGACTCATGCCTGTTGGATTAAAGAACTAGAGATTAGGGGCTGGAGAGATGGCTCAGCGGTTAAGAGCACTGACTGCTCTCCCAAAGGATCGGGGTTCAATTCCCAGCACCCACATGGCAGCTCATAACTGTCTGAAGATCCAGTTCCAGGGGATCTGACACCTTCACACCAATGCACATAAGATAAAGTTAAATAAACCGTAAAAAATGTTTTAAAAAATTAAAATTAAAAAAAAAAGAACTAGGGATTAACCACTCTGTGGATGGATCTGGCAGGAAGGGCATTTCAGCCATTTTCATTGAGTGCCATAGTAACATACTGTGGGGTGTCTGGGTCGGTTCTGGTTAATTCCTAAGTGGGGAGGGGAATGCTCCTCTCTACACCACTCACTTTTTGCTTGTTTCCTGAACGTTCATTGAAAACTGGCGATTCCTGAGGCTACCAAGAACGGCACTGTAGAATTTGCAGGGTCCATTCCAGAGTGAACCACAAAACCTAAATTATGTGGCTGGGGAAAGTTGAGATCCGAGGAAAGGGTCTGGGGCTGGCAGGGGCGGGGGGGAGATAGACTCGTCCATCAATAAAAACAGCTTGTATTTATTGTGAATCATGTGAGGGTCCTCTTTATTCCTCCACTTTATGTGTGTTGTTATCTCCCGTTTACAGATGGAAAACTGAGATTTAGGGCACCGAAATCATTCCCAAGGCACACAGATAACCAAAGACCAAGCTGCGAAGTACAGCCCCAAAACTATAGTGCCAGTCCCTCGCCCCTCCCCACACCCCCGCTTCCGTCCCCAAATTTCTGATCTATTCATGGCCTGAAATTCGGGCGCCCTTCAGGCGATGCTCAAGCCAGACCAGACTGTAAAGTGTCTCTGCTCCACTCCGGGCTTCTCCCGGGCTGAGGCTTGGGAACTACAAGGCCCAGCAGGCATCTGCAGGGGGAGGAGGAGGAGGTGGGACTAGCGCCGGGTGGGAGTGAGAGAGCGAGCCCTCGCGCCTCGCCGGCGCACAGCGCTCGGAGCGCTCCTGCGGGTACCGTTGCGGGGCCCTCGGCAGCGGGTGGCGCCGAACGGGAGCCGGGACGCCGGTGCAGCCGGCGTGTGCCGAGGACCCGGGCTGCACAGGGAGCTGGGCCGCAACGTCCGGACTGGACGGACACTGTGCTTAGCGCATTGCGGCGACCTCGCCTTTCCCGGCCGCGAGCGCGCGCCGCAGCTGGAAAAGCAGCGGAGCCCAAAGACTTTTCTCCGTTCCCAGAGGCGCACCACACCAGTGCAGCAGTCAGTGCACGTCGTGGCCCCCGGAGGGGCGATGGAACCCGGGTTGCCAGAAGCTTGAGGAGCCGCCGCCGCGTTCTGGAGAGCGGGGGGCGCACGATCTGGGGACCCCCGGCGGCGGACCCGAGCCCTCCCCCCCGCCCCGCCTCCGGGGCACCAGCTTCGGCTCCATTGTTCCCGCCCGGGCTGGAGGCGCCGGGTTCCGAGTGCCGCCGGGAGTCGTGCCTTGGCCGCCGAGCTCTCGCGACCCGGCCAGGACCTGAACGGAGCCCAGAGACGACCGACCCGAGCGCAAGACACACACACCCGCCGCGCCACGGCGAGCTCTCCAGAGGCGGGACCGCAGCGCCAAGTGAGGTAAGAGTCGTCGGCGTCCGCAGAGCCGGCTGGCTGGGCGTCCTGAGCGGCCCCCGCGCTTCGCCCGCCGCAGCCCGCGCCTCCCTCTTCCGATCTTCCCCCCACCCCACCCCCGGCTCCACTCCCTCCCTGGCGCCCCTGTCCCTCCTCCCTCGGCCAACGTCGCCGCCCGCGCCCCCTCCCCGCGCGGGGCCCGCTGCTGCTGCCCGCTGACCAACTTTTCCGCCAACTCGCGCTCCGGAGCTGGCGAGGCAGCTGCTGCGCTCCGAGTCCAGACCCCGACCCTCCGGGGAGAGGAGAAGGCGGCGGAGGCCGTGGGTTCCCGCGGGGAGGAGGGCGGGAGTGGGCTGCGAGGTGAGTGTGTGTGTGTGTGTGTGTGTGTGTGTGTTATACACTCCATCTCTTTTGGTCCTCTTGTGAGGATTCACACACACACAAACACACACCCATTAGCCGGTGGCTTTGGGCGCAACACCCCACATCTGGGATCTTTTCAAGTGTTTTTCCACGTCCGGGCAAGTCTGGGGTCCGGGTTGGGGGCTTGAGAAGGAAAGGAAGTGGCGGGGAAGGCTAGCTTCTCTTGGAATAGGTTTGAAGGAGGTGTCGTCACCAAATGGCTGAATCGGCTTTAGCGGAGAGCGAGCAAAAGATTCCCCTTTCCGAGGGGTGGTAGTGGTGATGTTCTATTTAAGTCTTAGACCTAGAGGGCTTCTGAAGGGGTATGGGGAAAGGGAGGGGGGCCGCGGGGTCTGGATCGTTCTGGGAAGTGGGGGAAGGGATGAGGGCTGGTCCGGTGCGGAGTCCTCCGTTGCCCGCTTGTTGCTTCTCTGTCCCAGACCCCCTCTCCGCGCTTCCCGCGTCTCTAGTGGTGTCGCTGGCGGGATGAGACAGGCGAGTACCCATATTTTTTTGGAAGAATTTTTTACTGACTTTTTTATGGTGGGGTTTGCATTTACCCCCCAGCGAAGCAACTGGACACCTTGGGAGTGCAGGAGGAGTTCTCTTTTTTGGGGCCTAGAAGCTATTAACTCATTTGCAAAGCATTTCGACGGCGTTTTTCTCCCCTACCCAACCCCCCATTTCCCAGATGTAGTTGCCGCATCTGGTTCCGTTTCACCCTACACGGGTACACCGCAGCCACATTATTAAACATCCTTCTTCCTCCCCTCCCCCTCCTAAATTAAAACTGAGATTCTTCCACTAGTCCTTCCTACCACCACCCCTTAATATTTCTTGAGACGTGGAGAGGAGGCTTTGGGTTGGAAGAGAAAAGAAAGTTGTGGATCGCAAGTGATTTTGGATTCCTCCACAGTAGTCTCTCCTGCTGGTGGCGAGCGATGGGTGGCCGGGGTTGTGCGGGAGATGCAGCCATAATTCTCTGGACCCACTTGGGAGCGACTTGCTTGCTAGAGGTGGCCCTTGTCGGTGGGTCTGGGCCAAAATAGGCCTTGACGTGTACTGGAACTAAAGCATCGCCTCACCCTTTAATTATAGTTGGAGCGTCTGTCCCGTGTGGACACTGCAAGCCCACCTATCGCCACGCGTCTGGGTTCCTCGCGGGGTTCTGGCTGGCCTCTATGCGGGAGCAAGCGGGGGTGCAGCGGCTGATACTGTTGGAGCCAGAGGCACCTTATGTTTTTAGCGAGTTCCTTGGGTTGCAGCCCTCGGAAACTGAAAATGGAGTGTTTGCTCGTTTCAACAATGACTACAGGACTAGGAATGGAATGTCCACTTTTTTTTTTTTTTTTTTTTGCAATACTCTTTCGTGAGGGGGGGGGCGACGACAAGCAAAGCATCCAAAGGGTCCAAAGTTGGCTTCAGGGTGGGGAGAATTGGTGCCTTTCGCCCTCTCCAGTCTTTTAAATTGAAAACACTTTTCTGGTTTCCTCCTTGGGGCGGCAGTTTTGGAGGCTGTAATGAAATCGCACTTTCTCTAGACATGGTAATTAAGGTGACTGTTTCCTTCGCAGATGTACCCTGGTCTTTGCACCTCCGGACCAGTGCTTTTTTTGGAATAGTACCTAAATTGTAGAACCATCTCCCTGAGATGGTTGAGCAGAAAGTGGCTGTTTTCCTCCCTTGGCTAGGCTCCGGGTTTCTCTGAGACTTGTTTTAAAGCTAAGTAGCAGGGCCCATGGGACTGGCCATGGTCTGGCCAATTACCCCCACGCTGGGGTGGTGTCCCTTCCTTTCAGTGACCTAAGGCCGACAATCTCAACTAATACCCGCCAACTGTCCTGGTGGCTGGCCTTCCTCCCTAATGGCTTGTTTACGTATTTCCCCACTTGGGACACACTTCTGAGACCCTGTTGACCCCTTAGTGCTGAGTGTTTGGGGACTGAGACACTTTCTGGGGCTTGGCTCCAGCCGGGACGGTTATATATCTCACCAGTGACAAGTTACTTGAAATATGTTGCTTTTTCTCTTAGTCATAGCTGAGTGTCAGCTTTTCAGTGATGGGCCATGGATTGAGAGTCACATGTGTTCCCAATGCCAGTTTCAAAAGTATTTTCACAATGGGAGGATGGACAAACATGGACATTACTTCCTTTGGTTCCAAGGTATAGCCTCAGAGTGGCGTTTTCCTTGGCCTCAGGCCATGAAGCTTCTTGTTGGAAGGTTCAGTCCCGTTTGGTACCCTTTGACTAGCAAGCGAAGCAAAGGGACAGAAGGAACAGAGGGACATCACAAATGTCGTCACCGTCTCCTTACAAGAGAAGATGAGAATATATATAGGCACCCTACACCAGAACTACCTTTATTCAGGGTGGACTCCAGATGAGAAAATTGAATGGGGCGTCCGGTAGGCAGACTCCAACCTTGGAGACCAAAGACAATCTTTAGACCTTGCTGTTAGTGATCTGCTTTTTGCTTATTAGTGATACTGACCTGATGCAAGACTCTTAAAAGCTCTTTGTTCATGTGAACTTGGGGCTTAGCAGCTAGTGTCTCCAAAGGCTCTTTTCTTTCATTTTTTTTGATTCTTAAAATTACATTTATTTACTCATTTATTCATGTGTGTGTACATGGGTGCCAAGTGCACCAGTGGAGATCAGAGAATAGGTTGCAAGATGCGGTTTTCGGCCTGGAGAGATGGCTCAGAAGTTAAGAGCCCTAGCTGAAGCCGGGCAGTGGTGGTGCTCACCTTTAATTCCAGCACGCAAGAAGCAGAGGCAGGTGGATCTCCCTGAGTTCCAGGCCAGCCAAGGCTATCCAGAGGAACCCTGTCTGGTTTAAAAAGGACACTGGCTGCAATTCCAGAGGGTTTGGGTTCTGTTCCCAGCACGCACATCAGACAGTTCACAGGAACTCTGTGTCTCTGCAGATACCTGCACTGGTATGCACATATTCACACATGTATGTGTAATTGAAAATACAATCTTAAAAAAAAAAAAGAAAAATTACTTAGTTCTCTTCTCCCATGTGGGTTCAGGGCTTCCTCTCTTACCTGCTGAGCTATCTTGCTGACCCCAACGGCCCTTTCCTTGCCTCCAATTTTTGTAATCTCTTTCATCCAAATGGCTGTTGAGCTTCAGAAGAAATGCGGTGTCTATTGCTCATCATCCCTGCACGCTGGAGGGATGTATAAAGGTCAGGAGTTCAAGGCCATCCTACCTTCTGAGATTGAAGCCAGTGTGAGCCTCACGGGGACCCCATTTCCTCCCTGGAAAGTCTGGGCCTCTGCCACAGGAGGAAAAGGAGTGAGCGTTGACTCCGAGGTCTTGCTCTGAAAAGGGCCTCACTTTCATCACTTAGGAGGAGTTTAATTTCCTCTTGGGAAATTTGTCTTGCATTTTCCTTTCCCAGGGCTCTGGAAGAGGGTCTAATGAAATGCACCCAGGAGTCCAGATGTGGGTCTTTAGAGAAGGTGCTGGTGTTTCCAGAGGTCAAATACCTCATATGGGATAGACTGTCTTTTCCCTCTCACATCTGCATTGCTTTTAAATAGGAACTCTACTTACTACCACCCCTGAGGAAGATACTTTATTTGTGGGCACTCCTCCACCCCCTTCCCCAACCAAGCCTGGAAATAAGTAGTGTTCACCTAGGTAAGGGATTCCACTAAGACGGCAACCCTCCGCTCCTCAAAACTCTAGAGCGATCCCTCCAGCCCGTTTGTTTGGTTTTCGAGTCTGGTTCTCATCTAGGCCCAGGCTGGCCTCAAACTTGAGATGCTCCTATCTCGACCTCTTGAGTGTGAGTGAGATACACACACCACACCCCCATATAGCTATTACTAATTTTTCAATATAAAATATTTTAGATACTTTCCATATGTGTGAAAACACACACACACACACAAACAGAGGAATTCACTTTGTTTCAGCAGTGTTAGTAATTGAACCCAGGGCCTTTTTTACCTGCTAGGCAAGCAGTTTCACTACTGAGCAAACTCCTCCAGCTTTGTTGACAGTCATTTGGATATTTTTTTAACAGAGGTGCAAGGTAATCTCACCCTCTTGGTCTTAGACTACCCTCTTGGGCGTGTCTTTCTTTCTGAAAGCAGGTTTCCTTCTCTTAATCCCCATGCTTAAAATGTTTTTAATAAGCCAAACTTCGTCATAAAGCATACACACACACAATTAGCATTTCTTTATCTTTTATTTTTATCTCTGTGTATAAGTATGTGTCCATGTGTTTGAGTAAGCACACATGTCACAGGGCTTAGAGCCTAACTCACTAGAACGAAGGATGGATCCTCGATTACAGCCGCAAGCTGAGTCATCATCTCCAGCCCCGCAAGCAGCATTTCTTTTGTACCAGTCACAATTTTGTAAACAAAACTACCCTAGCGTTTAAAAATGTTTAT
Organism: Ondatra zibethicus; assembly: GCA_004026605.1. Lineage (NCBI taxonomy): Eukaryota > Metazoa > Chordata > Mammalia > Rodentia > Cricetidae > Ondatra > Ondatra zibethicus. The sequence goes on along the minus strand of PVIU01023189.1, from coordinate 12,245 downwards.
TAAAGTGATGTGCGGGATAAGTTAGCTCTGTCGTTTAGTAAGTCATATCCCAATCTGAAGGGTTTCATACTTCTCTAACACAGTCCTTCATTCTGGGGCCTCAGTATGCTTAGAACATTTCTCTGTTGGTATGGTGGCTGGTTAGCACAGGGAACCGGCTGTGGCATTCCCCAACCACCCCCCACCCCCACCCGACTCCCACCCCCGGCAAAGAAAATATCCAAATATTAGAGTCTGACCAGCTTCTAAATCTGAAACGTGCATGGTTCCAGACAGTTCACAAAGAGGATCCCAGGCCTGGGTTGTTTCTTTCCGGTCTTTCATTCCATTAAACACATGTGCCCGTATTTCCTATGTTCATGCTGAGGAATAAGGGTATTGGGGGGCGCGGTCAGGTACCGATCCTGCTCCACAGAAGCCCGCGGTTTCTCGGGGTCCTAGTCAGGGTTTCCATTGCTCTCTGATGCTGTGATGAAATGCCGTGACCAAAAGTTAACTTGGGGAGGAAAGGGTTTATTTATTTCGGTTTACACGTCCAGGATGCTGTCCCTCATTGAGAGAAGTCAGCACAGGAATCCAAACGGGGCAGGAACCTGCAATCAGGAATTGATGAAGCCACAGAGGAGTGTCGCTTACTGGCTTGCTCCCCGTGCTTGCTCAGCCTGCTTTCTTATAGCACACGGGAACGCCAGCCCAGGAGTGGCACTGCCCACAGTGAGCTGGGCCCTCCATCAGTCATCATTCAAGAAAATACACCACAGGCTTGCCTACAGGCCACCCTGGTGGGCATTTTCTCAATTGAGGGTCCCTCTCCTTCTAAAATGACTCTAGCTTGTGTCAAGTTGATCTAAAATTAGCCAGCACAGTTGGGGAGAGAAGAGGGTGGGGAACATGAGTTCAGTAAGGTGATGTAAACACCATGGAGAATGTTGATAGTTTATTGGGAAATCAGAGGGACGGGGCTGAGGAGCTAAGCAGTGTGTAGAAGCAGAATTTTGTGAGAAGGGGTTCACTGATTAGGTCATACCTGGCCTTATCATGGAAGAGGGACACTCGCATAGACCTGCAAATACAGTGGGAGCCTCCTTAAGTTTTGGGGTGATAGTGTCCTCATTTGAAAGTATGTGAGAATAGGGGGCTGGAGAGATGGCTCAGTGGTTAAGAGCATTGACTGCTCTTCCAGAGGTCCTGAGTTCAATTCCCAGCAACCATATGGTGGCTCACAACCACCGGTAATAAGATCTGGTGCCAACTTCTGTCTGCAGGGACACATGCAGGCAGACCAGTGTATACATAATAAATAAATCTTTAAAAAAAAAAAGTATGTGAGAAGAAACAGCCAAAACCCACTTTAAACTTATTTGGGTTTTAAGAATACATTGTATTCATATTATGTTTTAGTCTTTCTATTGATAATATTATTGATATTTCTAAAATACCATCCTTTGCACGTCATCAATATAAATAATTTGAGTGTGCTGGCAGTTGAACCTGGTGCTTCAAGCATGTTAAAGTACATGTTATGCCTGGCCAAAATATAAAAAATTGGTAAGATATTTTACATTTTCTTTTTCCCTGCTAAACGTTCACAGTTTCTCTTTCTCACTTCCAGCATACCCCAGTTGGCAGGAGCCATATTTCAGTAGCACAACAGCTGCATGTGGCCAGGAGTCACCAGATTTGCCAACTGAGTTGAGAGTGCTAAGGATGTGAAGATGGAATGGGCAAAGTACTTGTGGGAAGGGGGGAAGTTTGAGTACTCTAGGAGAGTGTCGTCAAGGAGGGACTCAAAATACAAGGCGTTGGAGTCTGGAGAGATGGCTCAGTGGTTAAGAGCATTGACTCTCTTTCAGAGAATCTGGGTTTGGTTCCCAGCACCCCCACGTGGTGGCTCACAATCCAGTTTCAGGGCACTCTGATGCTCTCTTCTGGCCTCTGCAGGCACACACGGTACACAGACATACAAGCATGCAGAACATACACATAAGATTAATAATTCTGAAAGCGATCTTTTTTAAAGGCAAGCTCACTATTGTTTCTCCTGTCAGCCTAGTGCTGGAGAGAGCATCCTGTTCACAGTGCTCACTTACCCCTCGTAAGCACCTGTAATGTAGGAAGACACATGTTCTGGTCTCCTTCAGGTGGGGGAAGCTGAAGTCCAGAGTAAATAACTGTCCCAGGATGGCAGTGTCATGAATGAAACCGTCCATTGACTGCCTTCTCTAGAACACAGGGAGATGAAGACCTTAGGGCTGAAGAGATGGCTCAGCTGTTAAGAGCTCTTGCCGTTCTTCATGAGAACCAGAGTTCCATTCCCAGGACCAACATCAGGTGGTTTATAACCTCCTGTTACTATAGCAACAGGGGAAATGACATCCTCTCGTCTGGACTCCTTGGGCACCCATACACATGTGCATACGTGTGTACAAATAAAATCCTTAAGAGGAGGATGAGGAAGAAGAAGACAACGACAAATACTTGGCCCTGAATGCATCAGCTAGTTCTCTTGCAACATTTTTAGACAAAGAGATTTGATGTTAACAGACTCTTTATACCTTTAGAATTTGAAGTGTCGAGGGCAAGTGTTCCAGGCCCCGACTTCCCACAAGATGCATTGAAACTTCTGTTGTGTAAGTACTTTAGCTGTATAACCACCCGGATGTAGTCAGGACACATATTTTAGCCTTCCCACAAGTATGAAAACTGAGGTCGTGTGGTCTCCTCATTGCCCTCCATTGAAGACCTCTTTGTCTAGGCAAATTGGACTTTGAGTTCTGTGAATCTCAGCTGATAGTGGAGAGACTGGTGGGAAAACTGTCATGCACACCCGCAAGGCTTCAGGTCCCATCTGTCAGTCAGGGAAGGAAGGAGGTGATTCCTAAGGGCTAAGATGTCAGTCTCCAGGATTCCAAATAGCATCTGGGTTCATGGCTTGTGCCACTGAATGCTCTGCAGATGTGCAGAGTGGCGCTTGTACCCAACAACCTTTTCATTCCTGGAGCTGGTACCAGGAGGCCATGTGTCTGTAGCATCCTTTTGTTGTGCAATTTGAGGCCGAGAGGGTAGGAGAGGGAGAGGCAGGAACTCTTGTGCCTCTTTTGGAAATGAGTCAGAAAGAAGGTGCCTGAAGTCTGAAGTATCTGAAGTGCGTTCATTATGGGGGATGAAAGGAGATAGGTTAGATACCTAGGAGGAGGTAGGTGGGCGGACATCTCAGGACAGGGTGACAGTGCCGTCCACTGCACCTAATCAATCGTCGCACGATGACACCACCTCCACTCGTCCACCCTTTGTTGATACTAAAGAGTTAGTAGTCAGGGTTACTGTGGGACGCAGGAGCGTCTTTCTGGATAACAGGCCCATACTGATTAGCTGTATCTTTGGAATGTGAGGTGTGGGTTTAGAGGCCTCTTCCATTGAGGGTGACTTCTGCAGTTGGTCTGAGATTGTGCCTGACCCTGGGTCCTGAAGGGCCCTGAGTGATTTGTTTCTAAAGGTCTTTGCCTATGAAAGAAACAGAAACAGGAACTTACAATTTCCAGTATTAACTTGGATTTGTCCTTAACCCCTTGGTTTCTCTAGTGTATAGGAATCCACCTGTATCTGCATCAGATGAAGGTCTAGTTTTTGTTTTTTATTTTTAACTTTCTGTATTAGGGATGAACTCAGGGCATACCATATGCTAGGCAGTCATTCTTCCTCTGAGCTGTATCTCAGTTAGGTGTGGCCAAATTATTTGCATTCTCCCGTCTTGAATTAATATCCCCCAAACCTGGGAATCAAGTCCTAGTGTTACTAACAGCTCCATTTACTTGGGCAAAGGACTTAAGTTCTTTTTTTTTTTTTTTAACCTTTCTCCCCCAAGACAGGGTTTCCTCTGTTAATAGCCCTGGCAGTCCTGGAATTTGCTTTGTAGACCAAGCTGGCCTCGAACTCACAGAGATCCACCAGCTTCCTGAGTGCTGGAATTAAAGGCATGCACCACCATGGCCCAGCTTTGTACTTAAGTTCTTGGACCCTCAGTTTCTGTATTTCTTAGCAGAAACTAGTAAGCTAGTACTATTCCTTAGAAGCAAAGAGGGAGGAATAAAGTAAATTTTATAGTTATAAAGGCATTTTTACTTGTATAGAGTCCACAGAGTATTCAGTAAATATGCTTTTCATTTCTAGTCCTTTTCCTAAATTCAACAAAGAAAGAAAGGAAAAAAAAAACAAGAGAAATATTTACTTCGCTTTTGGTTTGAAATTATTATTATTATTTTTATTAAGCCTTTGGAGACATTTAATGGTAGTGCATGCCTATTCTGCTGGCCAAGAATTCGGGGGTTTTCTGCCAGCCAGGACTGACTCACCGGAGAGGGGCCCTGCCTGGTTCAGGCGGAGGCAGGGCTGAACCACCACTTTAGGGAATGCTCCGGAGGCTGACTTCCTGAACAGTGTAGAGGTCTCCTGGAGCACCAGAGGACAGAGATGGTCGCCCCCACACGTAATGCCCAGTCATGTGTCGCTCGACAGATGTTTTGTCATCAATTATCTATTCTTTTTTTTTAAATTTATTTATTTATTATGTATACAATTGTCTGCCTGCATGTGTCCCTGCAGACAGAAGTTGGCACCAGATCTTATTACTGGTGGTTGTGAGCCACCATGTGGTTGCTGGGAATCGAACTCAGGACCTCTGGAAGAGCAGTCAATGCTCTTAACCACTGAGCCATCTCTCCAGCCCCCAATTATCTATTCTTTAGGGCCCTAGGAAGTTGTTTTAAATTCTGCCACCGCAGGGCTAGTGAGATGGCTCACTGGGGAAAGATGCCTGCCTGCCAGCCTGAGTTCAGTCCCCACAACTCATGGAAAGGTAGAAGAGAGTCGACCCCGTGGAGTTGCCCTCTGACGTTTGCATGTGTGCCGTTACAGACACAGTCATGCCCCCACATACACACATGTGATGTTGGTAAAGAAAAGAAAACATTTAGCCAGGCAGTGGTGGCTCACACTTTTAATCCCAGCACTTAGGAGCAGAGGCAGGTGGATTTCTGTGAGTTCGAGGCCAGCCTGGTCTTCAGAGGGAGTTCCAGGACAGGCTCCAAAGCCACAGAGAAATCCTGTCTCAAAAAAACCAACCAAACAAAAAACCCACCATTTAAAACATTTTTTTTAAAAATTGCCACCAGGGGGCTGGAGAGATGGCTCAGAGGTTAAGAGCATTGCCTGCTCTTCCAAAGGTCCTGAGTTCAATCTCCAGCAACCACATGGTGGCTCACAACCATCTGTAATGGGGTTTGGTGCCCTCTTCTGGCCTGCAGGCATACACATAGACAGAATATTGTATACATAATAAATAAATAAATATTTTTAAAAAATTGCCACCATAAACCCAAGAAGGGTCAAGGGCTACAGAATCCATGGCCTCTGAAAGCCTTTAACTGTGCCTGACTGCGTGCAGGGCCCTGGTCTCCCACCTCACCCTCACTCCTCCACTCAAGGCTGTCAGACATCAGCCATCACCATCCAGCCTCACAGGTCGCCAGATCTGCTTCACAGTGTCCTGCTCTGTCTTCACCCTAAGCAGCGGTGAAGCCTGTGTTCTCTGGGAGGGAAGCTGATAGATCCGGAGGGTGCCTGGGATCCTTAACATTTTAGAGGCACAAAGAAAGACCTGGAGGGCTGGGTGTGGATCTCTGGGGTAGAGCACTGTGAATGGCCTTGGATTCCATCCCTGTTAGGGAAAAGGGAAAAAGGAAAAAAAAAAAAGCCTTGTGGCATCTTCTTGCATATGTCTGGGGAGATTTATCAGGGCTGCCATATTCCTTGTGACCTACTTGCCTCCTGTTTCTCTTTCTTTTTTCTTTCTTTTCTTATGCACAGTCCTGACTTCTGGAACTCACTGTGTAGACCAGGCTGGCCTTGAACTCACAGAGGTCTGCCTCCTGAGGACTGGGATTGAAGGTGTGTGTCGTCACCACCCCAGGTGCCTTCTGTTTCTTGACTTGTTCCCCAACTCTTTACCTCTCTGTTCCTCCCCAGATGAATTGGTTAGTCCCAGATAGAATGAAGCCTTGTGTCTGGGCGTCATCAGATTCCTGTCCTTGAAATGATTGCACAACACTTAAACTGGAGGCAGGATTGGCTTTTTGTTTTGTTTTTTAAATTCGCACCGGACAGCAACCATCTACAAATAACACACAGCAAGTGTGGCTGGGATTGAGGTGTGTGTTGGGGGGGGTCACACTGGTCCATCTGCTTTCACGTTGGGACCTTCTCAGGGGCTACCTTTGGGATCCTGAGCTGGAACTGAAGCCTGGGCTGGGCCCGATTCTTGGCTGCAGCTGCATCCTCGGCCTTAGTTGGGTCTTAGCCTTTGGTTGGCACAGCTGGCAACCCTTGGCCATGTAGCCACAGGTCCAGTTCCCAAGCTTGAGGTGGGCAGTGAAAGCAAGCCTGCCTACCTTGTGGCTGGGATTCTTTGGCATCTTCTGCTTTGCCTCCTCAGGCTTCAGAAGGGCCTTTGCCTCCTCAGTACGCGCTCACCTTGCCTTGGTATTGTTTGCCTGCATCTTAAGGGATTCATAGCTTTGTGACTGGGGTTTCTTTTGGGGCAGGTGTCAAGACAGGGTTTCTCTATGTGTCCCTGGCTGGAACTTTCGAGGCAGACTGGCCTTGAACTCGGCCTCAAGTGCTAGGGATGCTCCCCCACACCCAGCTTTGTTTATGAGTGGGGTTTCTTGATGCCATTTCCGGGCCATTTGGGGTACTGTTTGTGTGTGGCATGGTTCTTGGACTTGGCCGTGTCTACAACAGCCCACACCGCTGAATGTGCTTGGGACCTGAAGCTGCACGACACGTTTTTCAAGCCCTTGCTCCAGTATGGCTCTTGGGGACTTTCATGACCTTCACTTCTTATCTTGAAAGACTTCCTGATGACAGTCCCAGCCATTTTGGCCACTTAGTCTGTACTCAAAAACATAGCTGTAGAAATGAAGGGTGGAAGCCAGGTGGTGGTGGTGTACGCCTTTAATCCCAGCACTCGGGAGGCAGAGACAGGTGGATCTCTGTGAATTCGAGTCCAGCCTGGTCTACAAGAGCTAGTTCCAGGACAGGCTCCAAAAGCTACAAAGAAACCTGTCTCGAAAAACCAAAAAAAAAAAAAAAACAAAGAAATGAAGGGTGGAGCCCAGCTTCCCATCACAGTGACAGAATGTCTGAGGTCATCAAGTTAAGAAGAGAAAAGGTTTTGTGGGTGTCATTCTATGGTTGGCCTCTACTTTTGAGCACACCTCATGGCGGAATGAAAATGGAGTCTTTGGAGCATGCATGGGGCTATCTATTCACTCATGGCCAGGAACAGAAAGGGTGAGGAGGGGTGGGAGAGTAGGTTTCTGTAATCCTCTTCAAGGGTGTACCCCCAACTGGTTTAAAATCTCCCATGAGGGTCTATTTCTTAAAGGGCTCATCACCTCCCCAAAGTGCCCCATTAGGGGACAAGCCATATTATGAACTTAAGCCTTTTACCTCTGTTGCAGTGTTCAAGGATAGGCTCAATTTTTGCACCTTCAAAAGCACTCAGTGATTTCAAGCATCCTTCTGGACAGGTTGACCATGGACCCAATGCCCTTTCTTCTTTTCCTTGCCCCCTGCCCCCGACTTCTATGATAGATATTGTTTCTTTCCCCAGAGTCAGCTTGAGAAGGCAGCTCGAGCTCAAGGTGAAGGATCCATGGAGGCGTGGAGGCTTGTCACCAACCTCTAAGTGCAGAACTGGGATGTGGAGCTGGAGGTGCCTCCTCTTCTGGGCTGTGCTGGTCACAGCCGCACTCTGCACAGCCAGGCCAGCCCCGACCTTGCCTGAACAAGGTAAGACAGCAGGCTGAGGGTCAGCCGGACCCCTGAACTGAGGAGACAGAGTGTGGGGGGGGGCTGCTGGGAAGGCTTTCTGGGAGGAGCAAAGGGCTCATTTCCGGTTGGTGACATCCACTGGTGGGAGGTGAGGTACTTGGGATGAGTTTTTGCTTTTTTTCTGGGGAAACAATGTGATTGGGTGTTTAACTCAGGCGACCACAAAGAGGGGTGGGTGTGGCGTAGGAAAAAATGCCATGAATATAGATTTAGAGGAGACATTCTAGAACAAGAAGAATTTGATAGTTGGCCTCTGGCCTCCAGAAAGCTGTTCCAGAGATGTGTCTTCTATAGGATGAGCAGTTACAAACACATGCCCTTTGTCTTCCAGTTCTCATTTGAGGGTTTGATGGACAGTTCGCTTTGGAGGTGACCTGTTTGAGGGACTTGGGGGAGACTGAGAACCTGGAGGCATGATGGGGCATGGGAGCATTATAAGGCTCTCTGGCTTGTGGTGTGTTGTTAATAAGTCCCCAGAGGTTGTTCCTGCTCCTAAGATAGCTGATGGCTTCTGAGGGACTTGGAGGATAAGTGTTGGGTTAGCCCTGCTGTCAAAAGGCGGTATGGCTTGAGAGCTCGCGGCTGGCCACAGAGAAGGCCGGCATGTAGTGGGTTAAAGGCTCAGGCACGCACGTGACAGTGGTGGCTGTGTTTACAGGACTGTCATTCTAAGTTGTCAGGGACCTGTTTGATGACCAGTGGGTGAACCTGTGTGTGCAGATTGCAGTGAGAAAGGGGTAGGGAAGAGGGAGATTTTCTAGATGGTGCAGGGGCGGAAATGGGAATGTTCTGTGTCGCAGTCAGTAGCAGAACCAAAGCCATCCTAATGAGCTGAGACGTGCCGCACACTCAAGGCAAGAGAGGACCTCCTGACCTCTAGGGAGATTGTCATCAGGCAGTGGAGAGCCAATAAATATGAAGTGCACTATATTTATCTACTGAAGATTTTATTTATTCTTATTTTATGTACTTGAGTGTTTTGCCTGTGCGTATGTGTGTGCTGCATGTGTCCTTGGTGCCCGCAGAGACCAGAAGAGGATTCGTGGGTCTCAGGAACCGGAGTTAAGAATGACTGTGAGCCACCATGTGGGTGCTGGGAAACCACTTCCCACTCAACTGCTGAGCCATCTCTCCAGCCCCTAACAGACCCATAGTTAAGCTACACAGTGGAGCTGTAAGAGAATGTGGGGCTGTCATACCCAAAACTGAGGTGCGGTTAGAAAGTCGGGGTCCTCCTGCCCAGTGTGACACATGCCTTTAATCCCAATTTAAAGCGAGTCTGAGCCCAGTTTGGCTTGTAGAGCCAGTCAGTGCTACACAGATTCTGTCTCAAAAGAAAAGAGAAAATAGAGGTCTTTTATCTTTTTGTTTTTGACATAGGATCTTGCTGTGTAATCCTGGCTGGTCTTGTGACCCTCCTGCCACTGCCTTCTGCGTGCTGGGATTGCAGGTGTTTACCCTGTAATCTTACCTTAGGGTACCAAGGTACAGGTCTCCAATGGGGTTAATAAAGGGCATTCAAGGTGGTGCTGAAGGAGCGAGCTATGAGGTCAGGAGGCTTAAGAAGTATGGACAGCAGTATTGCTCACTGAGTAAATGACTGTGGAAAGTAACACCTGGAAGAACTGGATTCAGCCGGCATTTGGAAGGCTTACATCTTACTAAGGAACTTAGTATATCTAAGTGGTTCTTGCTGAGAAACTGGAAGCTTACGGACACGGCCCAGTTTTTAGAAAACTGGCTTGCATTATGTGACAAGTTATTAAAATGGAGGAAACAATAATAAAGGATTAAATTTGTCATAATTCAGGTAAAACACGTCCATCTAAAGTGTGAGGAGCTATTATTGCATCTGCCACTGTTGTCACGAAGACAAGATAGAAGGTGGTGTTGAATGTCAGTCAGGGAATGAGACCAGGAAGCAGGGATAGTAATGGCATTCTAGAAATAGAAGCCATGGGCTTAAGTGGTTGGATGCCAACTCCTCTTCCTCCCCCCCTTCCGTTTTCTCTGCTCTCCTCCTTTTCATATTTCTCTTTAGCCTCCACTTCTTTCTCTCCCTTTTTCTAATAAACTATTTGGAGCCCAAGAAAGGAAAGCAGGTAGTTCAGATCTTGTCCCAGGCACTTGCAGGAAGGCAGGCAGTTAGTTTTCTGGAAGGCCCTCACATAAGGAATTTTGTCCACCCAACATAGGAAAGGAAGCAGAGGCAACGCCATAATGGAGGTTGGAGCTAGGGGACAGAAGATCGTTGTTTGCTTGGTCGGTTTTTTTCTTTTTTTTTATATTTATTTATTTTTTATATATACCTGCATGACAGAAGAGGGCACCAGATCTCATTACAGATGGTTGTGAGCCACCATGTGGTTGCTGGGAATTGAACTCAAGACCTCTGGAAGAGCAGTCAGTGCTCTTAACTCCTGAGCCATCTCTCTATCCGGTTTTTGTTTTTTTTTCTAAGACGGGGTTTCTCTATGTTGCCCTGGCTGTTCTGGAACTCACTGTGCGTAGACCAGGCTGGCCTCAAGAGATTTCGCCTGCCTCCTGGGATTAAAGGCCTGCCCCAGTACCGCCTGCACAGAAATGGTTCTCAGAATAGAAGGAGTAGGAAAGATGGGGAGGGCTGCCAGGCTGTACTGTAGTCAGGGCTGAAGTCAGTCAGTTGAAATATAATTTATATAGTGTGCAGTGTGCCAGTTTTACACAGGTCAGTTTGTCATTCCAAAAGCTTTGCCCCGCCCCTTGCACACTTGGACCTGCTTCCTATCATCACACGTCAGTTTGTTCTGGGATTTCATGTAATGAATGAAATTTTATGGCGACTGTGAATCTATCCACCTGTGATGCCCACAGTGGCCATTGTATTCTTTCGTTTCTTATTTTCTTTGTGAGAGTCTCACTGTGTAGCTATGGTGCCCTGGAACTTTCTACATAGGCCAGGCTGGCCAGGAACTAACAGAGATCCACCTGCCTCAGCCTCCAAATGCTGGGATTAAAGGCTTATGCCACCACATCCCGCTCCTGGGGGGTTCGGGGAGGGGCTTTTGAGAGAACATGGGAGCCGCCGTAACTGTGAGGTCATAGGACTAGTTAGTCTCTCTTCGTGCTGTGTAAACTCTTGGAACCTCAGAGACATGCAGCATATTGTAGTCTTGGCACGCTGATTATTAAGTAATGCTGCTATTGTCTTCAAAAACAATTGCAGTCCATGTGAAAAAGATTGGTTCAGAAGTTGAAAACAAACCATCCCAAACCTTGTTCGCATTGAGAGCTTTGGAAAGGCTTGGGGGGCGGGCGCAGGGTGGCTGAGGAGATGGCAGCCCCTCCCCTGACCGAACGCAATCCTGGCAGTCTCTGCAAACGCCCCTGGGGGACCTGGAAGGCCTGCAGTTTCTGGCTGTCCTTACAAAGTTGATTTAATAAGGGTTCCAGGAAAGCCAGTCTCCCCTCTCCCTCTCCTTCCTTCTCCTGTTTGCCATATTACCGAGTCTAAGTTTGTTTCAGATCGAGCCTTGAGGTCTATGGGTAAAATGAAACCGGGAGACTGGCCCAGGGGCAGAAGACCACTCTTTGAAAAGATAAGAACCAGTTTAGGAGATCTGAGCTTGAGGAAGGCTGTTTCCATGTATTTTTCTTGGAGAACAGGACTTGAGGAACCAGTAAGTGGCGAGGCCACTTGTGGTCATTGGGAGTGGCGGCCTTTCCTTCCCTCCCCCCCCCCAGCACCCTAGATGGAGCAGAGAGTGTGAAACTTCTAGTTTTGAAACACTTTCCTGCATCCACAGAAACCTGCAACTCATAAGCGTTTTAATGGCTGAGGTTTTACAGCTCCTCCCACCCACTCAGATTTGAAGGAGTCTGGTGGTTGGTGGAAGGGAGGAGAGGTTACGTTTAATGGAAAAGCTGCACGTCTCTGTTGCTGGCTGCAGGCCGCCTGTGTACCACAAAGCGGGGCTTTGTCCTTGTTCTGCAGAAACCTGGGCCTATGGGGAGAGGCAGAGGCTGCCCAAATCTGGCCTTGGCTCCAGTCCTAGTTCCCTGGTAGCCCTCCCACCGCCCACCCCGCCAGGGGTCCTGAGCTACCACCTTTGGTCCTAGAGGGTGCACATTTCAGCCGAGCCGAGCTAGATATCACTAATAGTCCTGCTGGAGTCCCGCTGCTTTAGCCTGTTGGTGTGACCTGAGGGACAGTGTCACATAGCTGGCCTGGAAAGCACGTGGGGGAATTCCCCCACTCCCCCCCACAGTAAACTTGCTTGGGAAAAGACCCTGTGAGGGGAATTACGTGAAGCAAAAGGTGCTGAGTGACAACACACACACACACACACACACACACACACACACACACACAC
>PVIU01023188.1:0-27864 GCA_004026605.1 Ondatra zibethicus | reverse complement strand
CAGTAGGTGGACCAGCCCCTCACGGTCCTAACTTCCTAACTCATCTTCTCCCACCTTCTGCTCTTCACCTGCACCTTGGGGGCTCAATCCATTGCTCTGATGTGAATGTGGGTCTCTGTCTCTATCTCCATCCATCGGATGAAATTTCTATAATGGTAATCAAGATAATCATCAATGTGACTATGGTACAAGGCTAGTTTTAGTCTTACATAAAGTATCTAAAAAATCTCAGTAAAGCATCTTGTGTTCACAAGCCCAGAAGAGGCAGAGAAAAGCAGATATGTGTATTTAAAGCTATCTTAGGGCAATCACTGAGGCCCAAGTTCAACAAGAAAACCTGTCTCATAAAATAAGGTGGGCCGTGATAAAGATATCCAATGTCCCACATATGCATGCACATCCTTACACATACATGCACACACACACACATCCCAAAGAAGAAATTCAGTCATAGATAATATATACTTGATATGAAATATGTCCGTCAACAAAGAAGAGGGGGCAGCAGCTCCCAGCACACTTTCTACCTTTAATGTGTGAACTATTGGTTTTTGATTTCCAAACTCATGGTCACACAGATGGTTGCTGTTTAACCCCAGTAGTTAAAAAAGCAGTAAGGATAAATGGAGAAACACTGATGGCAAGAGAGAAGAATAGACAATGGTAGTAGGCAGATGAGGGGCGGAGAGCAGTTAGTGTGCATGCAATACATATGTGACATGTTAAAGAAGTTAGTTTAAATTTAAAAATGTTATTGTCAATACAATTTTATGCACTCTAAAAACTTATGAGTTAGTATTTAGACCGTAGTTCTAATAAATTGATAAGCTTGAGTTTTTCTTTCCCTCTTCTCCCTTACCCACCCTAAGACAGTCTTTCTCTATAGACAACCCAGGCTGGCCACAAGGAGTAACAATTTCACAGCAGATGCCCAGGTCTTCTGACTCTCTAATCTTCCTGTCTAATCTGTGAGATTCCGTGAGCCTTAAGTGTTGAGATTGTGTTGTAGATGTATCAAAGGAGGTTGGCTGTCTCATGATCAATCTCTGTATTTTGACCAGTTGTAGATTTCTGAACTGGTCTCCATCTGTTGCAAAGAAAGCTTTTTTTTTTTGATGAGAAATGAGAGTTACACTTATCTGTAAGCATAAGGGTAAGTATTTTAGGATGCAATTATGCAATTAATAATTTTACTTGTCTAGTGGCAATAGTAGGCTCTCATCTAGAATTAATGGCCTCAGGAGCCTTGGGTGTTTGGTCAGGTTAACAGTATCAGGCATTATTTTCTCCTCTTGAGTGTGCTTAAATTTAATTGGAAATTTAATTGTAAGTGGAGACTGTACTTTCATTTCTAGGCTGCCCAGACCCAAATAATCATATAGAAACTGTATCAATTACAACACTGTTTGGCCAATGGTTCAGGCATATTTCTAGCTAGCTTTTACATTTTAAATTAAACCATTTATATTAATCTGTGTATCACCATTAGGCTGTGGCTTACCAGAAAGGTTCTAGCATCTTTCTCCTTCGGCAGGTACATGGCATTTGCTTGATTCTGCCTTCTTTCTCCCTGCATTCAGTTAGTTTTCCCTCCTACCTATATTCTGTCCTGCCATGGGCCAAAGCAACCTTTTTATTAATTAATGATAATAAAACATATTCACAGCATACTGAAGGGAATCCCACATTAGTGGGTGGTTACTACCAAGATATGGGTGACACAATTGCACCTGTAGGGACATCTTCCTAGCTGAGCTCTTCATTGCTGTGGTTCATAGGGGTCACAGACTGGGAGGACTAATGATTGTTTTCCTCTCCAGTCCTCAAGTAGAAGCATTTCATGGTGGATCCACCTCAAGCCCTCTGGCTCCTGTGACCTATGTACATCATTTTTGGATTCTCTTGGACTTCCCTACCCTACTGTTTGAAAGACGTTTCTCATGCCTAGTTCCGGATTTTTTGCTGGATAATCTTTTGCTCTTGAAGTAAACATTATCATATGAAGTGGCACCACACACCTCCCATATACATTCAGACTATACACATACATACATACATACATACATATATACATACATACATACATACACACACAAAGACATACACACATACCCCCATACTTAAATTTATATGTATTACATGTAATTTAGGTAAATATAAAATAATATAGTTCTTGTGGCTCTTTGGAAATCCTTAGTACCATTTATCCCTCTTCCCTTTCCTGTGTATTGGTCTCCCTCACTTCCCCCAATTAAAGAACCACTTCCCATTTTTACTATTTCCATTAGTAGCATTTCTATCCCACTATTTCCTTCTCTATCATTCCTACACTCTGTTCATGGTCTCTTTTTAGTTTCCCAGTTTTTTTGGTTACTCAAGGTTACATATTCACATCTGAAGACTTGGTGCTAGGAACCACAGATGAAAGAGAATTTGCAACATTTGTGTTTGTGGATCTTACTTAAATATTTTCATTGAATTTTGACTTACATTTTCAAGTTACGTGTATAGCAAGGGTAGTCATGTGCGTATGTGTGTGTGTGTGTTTATGTGTGAGTGTGTATGTATGTGTGTATCTATATGCCTGTGTTTCTGCGTGTAGGGGTGGGAGTCATAGTCTAAGCTGGACTCAAATTTTCTACGTAGTTTTAGCTAGCCTTGAATAATTCTGAGTCTTCATACACCAGCCTCCCAATACCTAGAATTTCAGATATTTTTACCAATAACTTTGAATTATGAAATTTTATCAATGGGTGCATATTTCTTTTATATAATTAACATTTCTTTTCTTTTTTAATCAGTTTACAAGCTGTCATGCTCAAGTGATAAATGTATTTTCTATTATTTATGTTCATGGAGAATAACAGTACATTTTATATTTATCTCAAGGTTATAAAAATGCTGTGAAAAAAATCGTGTGAAAATTGGCCATATTCTGAGCTGCTCATATCTGGCAGCTCTCCTTTCTACTAAGGCTTGAATATGACAGCATCTGAGAAAATATAAGCCCATCTGTAATTCTCTGTTCAACAATTAATGAAGTTTTGCATTGAACCTTAGTGATAAGCAAACATTTAAAACCACATGCAAAATTAAACTATTCCTGTGTCAGAGTTTTCCTGTAACAGTGATTTTTTTCATGTGATTAAATTATCCTATGATTAATAAAAGACAGATGGTTTAAGTGTAGAAAAATGGTTCAGCATCTAATTCAATGTAAAATTTCACCAAGACTAAATACTTATTTACAAGTATTTTATTTCTATTTTTTGGTGCTTATATTAAGTAGTTGACCTCCTCCGTAAGCACCATTCACAGACCCCTGTCCCTTAAGTCTTTAATTCCTTTTCAAGGCCTAAGTGTTCGCTAATTGTTCATACATTAGATTCCAGGATAGTTAATGCAAACTCAAGCTACAGTGGGAACTTGAGGTTTCTAAGGGTTTGAATGAGAACACCTGATAACTGGTTCTAAGTGGTCAGTTGCACCCAGAGTTAAACTTTGTAATTTATTTTATGTGGATATCTGTAGCATGAGCAAGCAGAATCCAGATGAAGGCATCAGGATGTGGGTGCTGGGAATTGAACCTGGGTCCTGTTATACTGAGCAACCTCCCCAACCTTCAGCATCAACTTTTAATCCTAGTTTTATAAAGTCAAATATTTAATCCAAATGTTTAGTTGGCAATTTTGGATTAACCTTAACGCAAACATCCATAAAATATTGTTCTCTGGGCAAAAATAAAAAGAAGTTGACTAGACGTGGTGTTACAGGTCTATAATCCCAGCACAGAGGAGGTGGAGAAAGAAAAATCAGGAGGTAATAGATGTTCTGTTGCATAGTTAGCTCAAGGCTAATAAGAGACTGCCTCAATAAACCAAAAGCCAAAAAACTAACTATCAAAAATGAAATTATTTAAATATTTAAACTATTAAAATATTTAAACCTTGTGATATCAAAACCAATGAGCATATTTATTTCTTCTGCATTACTAATAGCCACTAGTCTTTACAGATACTTGTGTAGCAAATAGTCTGCCATTGCATCTCAGAAGTAGTAAGTGTTGATATGTAGTTGGAGTAAGTCTTATATTGAGAATTAACATGTGTTCCCCATTAACAACTTTTATTTTCATCTAAAAATGACTTTATATTTTATATTTGTCCTAATTCATCATTAAATCTTAAGTCTCCCCTGAGTTAAAATTAATGTACATTGTTTTCATTGTGTATTATTTCTATAAGGTGTTGCTAAAATCCATTAAATGGTATGGAACATTTTCTGAAAGAAGAAATCATTTTCTTCATATTACATATTATAGATCTCATTAGAAGAAAATAATCTTCTTAATCTTTGAAGCTTCAAAATGTCTATGTGTTCTAAAGTTGACTCTATGCTCTTTCTGAATCTGCTCTGCAAGTGAACGTATGTGCTCAAGACATCCAATGTGATTTATATGAGTACTACCAGAAATACTTATCCCTTAACAAGTGCTCACACTTGTACGTGTGTATGTGTGTGTGTGTGTGTGTGTGTGTGCGCGCGCGTGCGCGCACGCGCGCAAAAGCTCCATTTTGACACTGAATAGAAATATCCATTCCTTATTTACCAAAAGGACCACCTGAGTCTCATCAGGTGCCATAAGCATCCTCTAACCAAGTGCTTCCCATTTCTTTTGTAATAGATTCCAGTCGTTTGTTAAAGTGAAATAATAGGAAGCTACCCTAGCTTTAACATTCTGTCATAATGTATCTGAACAAGGAACTAATATTTAAATTCTACCTTTAATACATAGAAATTCATGAATACAATTACATATGTGTATATATCTATGTGCTATATGAAAAGATATCCATATATAAACATATGTGCATATATTTCACATTCCTCTACATAGTAGGTTTTCCTTTATTTACATTGGTGCCCTCAGTGATCTTCAGAACCCATCTTAGAACAGTTTTTCACAGAGATAGCATGGACTACATCTTCTACCCACCAATGTCTGTTCAAATTTTCACTTTATTATAGACTTACCCTCAACACTCCATACAAAATATAATGTTCCAGATTTTATTTTTTCATCAGACACACTTATCAGTGTTTGTCCTTATAGAGAACTTAGATTAATAAAAATGAAGGTTTCTTTTTGTTATCTACCATTTTCATAGTGGCTGCAATGCTTTACTGGTACATATTGTTAATTTAATCAATACATTTAGATATATGAATCATTAAGGTTTACACAGGTATAAAATTAGTTTGGTAGAAATTCATAGCTGTAATTTGAGAAATATAGGCAAATGTATGAGTGACCATTAACCTGTGGGACTTGGAGAACTTGCTAGGAGAGTGATGAGATCAAGTCATTGTAGAAGTTGATGCTGCTGGGTCAAGAATGGGCTATCTGCATTTTATTCTTTATTAATCTTGTGAACATGCCATAACTTAATACTATGAAGCTCCAGACGAGTAATAGTTACATTACAGGCAGCATGGGACTTAAGTCTTACACAGAAATGATATTATTCGCTGATGTCTTTTCAGATTGATCAATAGACGTACTCAGAACATTATATCAAACTAGAATGAATACTCATGTGTAGACATAGTAAACACCCCCTGCTTTCGTTTCTTTCCTAACATTACTATGAATAGACATACTGCTTTGGGCAAGTCTCTTATTTTTTGGTATATCATTTTTCTTACTTGTCAGATAGAAATATAAGTGCAACCAATTCTGATTAAAGATTTCTCTTTTGTTTTTGTCTTCTCCAAAGAAAGAATTCAAACAAGGTATAGACAAAGTTTAAGTAGATGTTTATCAAGCAAAGCAACCAAAACAAATGGGTTTTGTATGAGAGAGAGAGAGAGAGAGAGAGAGAGAGAGAGAGACTATGGCACACTGACTTAATGAATGTTTGGTAATAGTAGAAACTCCTTGGATTTTTTTAATGGTAATCTTTAAAGAGTTAAAATATGAAGTCAAAGAATATAAGTCCAAGATGATAGTGTGGAATGCTATGAAACATTGTGTGGTGAGCAGGACATGAGGGCATGTCTTTTGCACACATGAACTGATAGCAGCTGTGATTAGCTATCAAAGAACAAAGAAGTGAAAAATTCCAGCAGGGATAGGAAAGGGGCTCCCGGAACCCTTTCCCTAACTGAGGAACTGTTAGCAACTAATAGCTTCCTGGGAAAAGAGAGATACTTTTATTTTATTCCTTGTATTTCTGCTTTCTCCACAACCTTTATGATGAAGGGGTGTAGGATCCTTTAAATGATTTAACAGCATCTAATGAGATGATCATACAGTTTTTTCTTTTAGTTTATTTATATGGTGGATTACATTGATAGATTTTTGTATACTGAACCATCCCTGCATCTCTGAGATGAAGCCAACTTGATCATGGTAGATGATATTTTTATGTTTTCTTGGATTCAGTTTGACAGTATTTTATTGAGTATTTTTGAAATACAAGCTGCATCTACACTGAGAGGACAAAGGTAGGAACTCTGAAGCAGAGGTTGTGACTGCAGAGTGGACCAAGAGAGCTAACCAAGAGAGCAGACCTCTGAGATTGGGGGTAGTGGTGGGATAGGAAGGTTTGGGGGCAGAGTGGGACTTGTAGCTTTCAGGGTCCAATGGATGGGAAGGGGGTGTTGGAGAAGCCTACCTGCAGGAAACTCACTTGTTGACTGGCTAGAGAAGCCCAGGCAGGTAGGGGAGGGTCCCGGGGTTTTGACCAGATATGCAGGGCCTAGAGAGTGGGTGTCTCAATGGGTGGGTGGTCACTCACCTCTTGGTCCTCTGTATGTAGTAGCAGGCTGTGTTTCAGAGTTCTACTGAGGTTGCAGGGGGATAGGAGGGTTTGGGGGCAGAGTGGGACTTGTAGTTTGCAGGGTGGGATGGGGGTGTTGGGGCAGTCTACCTGTAGGAAACTCGCATGCTGGATGGCTATAGAAGCTGAGGCAGGAGGTGGGGCCCAGGGTTTTGCCCCAGTATGGAGGGCCTAGAAAGTGGGGTGTCCCACCAGCTGGCTGGTCATTCATCTCTTTGTCTTCTATGTGTTGTTGCAGGCTGTGTTTCAGAGTTCTGCTATGGAAGTCATTCTTATTCAAACTGCCTCTGAGATATTTTGCTTATCATTATTATCATTATAATTATTATTACTATTATTTAGTAATAATAATACATGTATATGAAAATATTCATCTAATCAAAGAAACAATTTGATGTGTGGTGATCATGACTTTGTAGTATGCAGTTACATATTAGGGTTAGCATATTTCCATTACAGTCACATAAGAGGAGGAATTTGTTAAATGGCAGCGATGCTGTATCAGGTGTCAGCAATGAGGATCCAGGCTTTCCCTTTTGAACAAAGAACTCTGACAAAAGAAAGGCCCCTTTTCTTATAGAGTTGACTTCTTGGTTGTGCAGGTGAAAATGTCCAAGCTGAGGGAAGCACATCTGTCCGTGTAGATGTCTTTCTGTTCAGTGTCAGGAAAAGATAGTGTCCTCCTAGTTAAAACACAAGGCTGAATCTTTGAGGCTTTGTTGAACCGAAGTGAAGAGGTTGGTACAGCCAGTAAGATACCTCACAACATATTTCAAATTGTATCTGCCTTGAAATGTGTACGAGGAAGGGTTGTTCATTCACAATACCTGGAAAACAGCAGGTGACAGTGAAGTTTATACTATTTATACTATAATCTCTCATTGATGATTATATCTCAGCTTCCACTCTCAGTTTCCTTGTCATTTTAGTTCAGGAAACCCAATGTTTCAAATAGACTTTTTAAAATGCTATTTTCATTTATTGGTGCCTGTGTATGCAGGGATGGATGCCCATGTGCCAGGTAGCACTGTGGAAGCCAGTGGACAGTTTGACATGGTCAGCTTCCACTGTGTCAGTATCAGGGATCCAGTGCGGGTCCTCAGGCTCTTGTTAAGCCTATTTGCCAGCTGAGCCATCTCACCATCCCTCATGTATACCTTTATAAGCTGAAATTAATGTTAGGACGAAAGGCTCACCATCTTTATTCAGAGGTATGAGTGATATTATCAGAACATTTGGCAAGGACCTGTAACCTGGCAAGATGGTAGTTCTGTGGTCCAAACTAAAAGCAGGACATCTGGAGGTATCAATGTCTTTTTGTTGTTGTTGTTTGGTATTTGTTCTCAGTTGCTATTATTTTATTTTGTTGAATTTTTGTCCCCATAGAGACAGCATTACCAAGGTTCTCTTTGAACTCCAGCACTAGAAAGTACAAGCACTATGCACACAGTTTTTATAATGGAGCTATATGTATACTGGTGCACTGTTTATTGAATTCATGCCTACGTGGTAATTAGTGGTAAGTTATCTGACAGTCAGTAAAGCAAACAGCTCCCAGTATAGAGTTCCTGGAATCCCAGTTTTGAACTCATAGCCTCTTAATAATAAATAAATAAAACTAATAAAGTCCAAAGAAAATTTAGGTGGGTATAAGTACTTACTTTGTATGTTTTATACTATACACTCATATATATACTATACACTCATATATTATTACTTGTTGATTAATATTAAAAACACACTGATGGCTCACTAGGTCAAAAGCTTTGGCCACACAAACACGATCACCCAAATCTGATCCTTGGAATGTACTGTGGAATACATATGTCTTCTACCTCTTACACACATAAATTATAAAAATACACTGATTATGCTAATAGAATAGTTTATAGCTTCATATTGTGTATGATGTCTGTGATATGTTTTATCTACAGAGCATTGTGTATTTGTGTGCAAGTTTTATAGTCTTGGGAGAAAGTAAATGTCCTAAAAGAGTGTTAACTTAAAAATATTGATGGAAAATATTTTAATTGGAAAACAGCCAAAGATATACACCCAAAAGTGAAAAAGCACATGTGAGAAATTGGAAATAAAATTAATAACTCAATGAACATTTTACTATTGCATAGCTTTATCATATAAATGAGGCTTTTACCCTGAACTGCAAATATAAATGAAACTTTTATTCTGAACTGTAAATATTCAAATAGATAAGAATGCAAGGATCACATATAACTCAGAAAAAAATGAACAGTTTGTCATTTACTGTGAGTAGTGATAATTTAATAGTGTTAAATGTATGGTGACTCACTTCAACATAGCATTGATGTAAGGAGAGACCGGTAATATGTTTGGAGTTCAATGAGCAACAGGAACTGCCACTTAAATATCTATCTTTTTCATTTCATTTTCTCAGCAATTTTATTAGGAGGAATTTATCAGGAAAGTGATGAAATACCATTGTACAAGGAAAAATCTAAACTATTGCTCATAACAGTTACAAATACGATGCTAGCCTAAATACTCATTGATAGGGAATTTGAATTATCCAGTGTGGAACCACATGGCAGCTATACATTTTTAAAACTATCATAATAGATTCTTGCTAGAAGGAAACTTGCTGCAAACAGCCAGAAAAATAGGATATTTGCTGTGTTAGATAAATATATAAATATGTAATATATGTATTTGTGTGGTGTATAAGACTAGTTTGTTAACAGTGATTAGTTAGTGATAATTGGTGACTCAACTCTCTACTCTCAGAACATACAACCTACAAGCAAAGTTCAACAATAAAACCTCAGTACATATATTGTAGGCAACACACACCAACACACACACACACACACACACACACACACACACACAAACCACTAATTCCTAGGTCAGACAGTAGACAGAATGATGAACATTTAAAAGGGCGTTTTGCAACACTTATTGGACAAAGATACAAATAACCATAAGAAGCTGTTTTAAGAGGACTGGGAACTACACTTTTAAAAGGAGAGAGAACAGACAGCAAGGGTGAGAACTCCAGCCCAATGGAAATGAGGTATCAATGAGGAGAAGGAGGGGAATTCTGGGATACTGACAGTCAAAAAGCCTTGAAATCCTTGAGCATGAAACAAAAAGGAAATTGGAATTTTAGTCCTGGTACAATGTATGAATGAAGCAGGATTTAATTTTATAAGTACAAAAAGAGGAAAAATAAAAATAAAAACAAAAATTTATCTTAGACAATACCTTGCCTAAAAAATAAAATTTCAGCTATACAACTCTCTGCTTTGTCTTTGGAAAGCAAGAGACCCAATTTGGCTTCCCCAAGATTTTAATTTAACAGAGATTCACAAGCCCATTGAATCACAGATAATTGTCAAGCTTTTTTAGTGGAAATCTTCCATTAAGTCTTAGTGATTACGTTTATTAGTATTTGAGGTCTGATTTGTGACTCTGTAAAGAATGTTATCACCATGTAATGTCATGCATTTTAACAGCTGTGTTATGCCCAAGCGTTTGAGGAAGACTGTGTATTGAATCTATTAGCAGAGAGTCCCTAAACATAATAGATGGTAGCAAGCAATTTTATTTTAAGGGAGTTCACAAAAATAAATGTTGCTCTATCATTAATTCTATGTTCTTCATGTTGCAGTCTCTTCTTACTAACTCTACTAAGTAAATTTTAGTCATAATATTTTTAGAAGTGGTGATTTTGTCACAATAACAAGAGCTTTGAATGTGATTTGTTGACTTACAAGTAAATTCTTACTGAATTTTAGTTAATTTTTAAAGCAGCTGATAAAGAGAATACAAGGTGTCTGGCTCAGTGTTTCTAAATGAAGGATAACCATTTTATATCATTGGATTTTTTTAAGTTATTAGCTTTTATATTTTAATTACTTTCTAAATTTAAAAGTAAAGATAATGGATGTTTTTTAATTCTCCTCTAGGTTAGTACAGAATTTCTGAAAAACTTCACACTTAATTAATACAGTAAAACACTATTTCCTTAGACAAAAACCCATTTTTTAATCCCTCAGGGTTTAGGGAAATTCTTAGGTTTTATTCAATGTGAAACTTGCACACATTCACTTAACGTATCCTTTCATTCAAGGGGTGCTTTATGGATTCAGTGTTAAAGAATCCCTAAAACCTAAACTGATGTTGACCCTGGTCTTGAAAAGAATACTAACTTGTTTCATAAACTTTTGGACCAGCAGTAACAAACAGAAATAAAATGGGAGCTTTATGTGTGACTGTGCATATAATGCTGTGTTTTCAAGTAGCCCCCGTGAGAAAAGCATAGATGGGTGTAGATGCAAACTTCTTTAATCCCAACAGCCAGGAAACTGAGTCAGAAAAATCACAAAATCTAGGACAACCTAGACTACACAGTTACTTCCAGGCTTACTGACGGTAATATTGAGAACATATTTCAAGAAAAAGAATGTGAATTTATTTTATTTATTGTAGACAGACCCAAAAATAATCACGTAGAAACAATATTAATTACGACACTGATTGGCCAATCGCTTATGCATATTTCTAGCTAACTCTTACATCTTGAATTAGTCCATTTCTATTAATCACGAGGCTGTGGCATGCTGGGTAAGGTTCTGGCATTCTGGCACCTGTCTTTTTCCTGCAGCTACATGGCGTCTCTTTGACTCTGCCTACTTTCTCTCTAATCTCTGTTAGGATTTTTCACCTGGCTTTATTCTGCCCTGCCATAGGCTCAAAGCAGCTTATTTATTAACCAATGGTAATAAAACTTATTCACAGCATACAGAGGGGAATTCCACATCAATTTATTCATTTTTATACAACGCATTTTGATCATGCTTTGCCCTCACTCACCTGTTATCAGATTTTGTTTACCACCCTCTATTCCCATCCTTGTGTTCATTCTCTCTCCCTCTCAGTTTTGCTCTCATCCCACCCCAATCCTACCTGTTTTTACTCTCTCTCTCTCAAAAAAAAGAAAAGAAAAAAGAAAAAAAGAACAACCCTAACCAGGAAAGTTATTTGACAATTGCTACCTGCTGGGAAAGGATCAGTTTTCTCCCATGCAATGTCAATAGCTGTAGGTATCAACCACACTGCAGGCCATGCAAGCCAGGCCAGATGTCTTGGAGTAGTTGCTAATACAAAGGACTAATGAATTCCTTTGCTTTGTGTGTGTGTGTCGGGGCACTATTTATTTCATGTTGCTTTGTTTTTGCATTTTTGTCTTAGGATGTTTTGTGAATTTATTTAAATAACACATTTGGCATCACCCAGTACATCGAAAATATAAACGCAACCTGTGTCTACACTTTGTAACTAGGACCTCTCGGGTTGGACAGAGTCACTTTACATTATGAATTGTCAGCAAATGAAAAGCCCTTTCTCTTCCATCCTTCCTTTCATGGTTATTGTTGCTTTAGAGACTGGATTATACCCTCTAGTTCAGTGTGAGCTCAAAACTCTCCTGCTTCTACCTGTCAAATATAAGGATTATGTCTGCTCCACTACTCCCAGCATTCTTTTTATTGGCAGCGCACACTGTGCCCTACCCTCACGGTCTGAGCTGACTAGTGTATATCTTGTAGATCCATCTTAGACTCTACTAGAATAAACTTGTTGCATCTCCATTAATGGGTTTTGCACATGATGTTTATGTCTTTGTTCTCTGTCATCGTATTTCTGGTTTAATTTGGACTTCATAGTATGGTCTCCTTTTTCTCTTCCCCTGATGGCCTATGGAAATTCTGACTTCTATGTTTTATTTATTTGACATCCTGTCACTAAGTAAAAAACATGCATTAGAAATGTTCTTAGTAAATATTTTTGTCTACTAAGGAAGAGTTTCTCTAACCGAGAAGTTAACTTTATAGGAATGGCACACAAATCTTGACAGATTCCTGAGTATCTTAAGTTTCAGGAGCTTCCTGAATCTTACATGTATCCTCCTTATCTCCAAGATAAAATGTCTCCATTTGAAGGAAATAGCTGCACAGTGAGAAACAATAGTGGTGGGCATACTTTAGATGTTCTTTGACAGAGATACTGACACGGAACAGACCTTCATTGGGGTGTTGGAGAGAAGCTGCCATTGTTTTGAGAAAGACATGTAGATGGAGCAGGAGGTGGAGGATGCTGAAGAGTAGGATGACTGGATTCTCAGGAGCGACTGGCAGTTTTGTTGCATTTGAACTTGTCAGATGATGGAAGCTGTTAATGAAGAAAAACTATTGGAAGCTGTAAAAATAAGAAAGAGGAAGAGAAATTTTGAAGTTAGAAAGTTCAAGGATTTCATGAGATACCCAGTGAAATGCCCATAGAATATATTTATTAATTTGTATAAAATCCCTGTACAGATAAAAGAGATGATATAACTGGAGTTAACAGGTGATGGGGAAGCTCTGTCAGCCAATGAACTTTCAGAGGTGGGACCAGGTTAGGGACATGACCTTTTGGGTACAGGGAGAAAAATGTGGGGGGCCCTAGGGTTTGCTCTCTCTCTCTCTCTGTCTCCGTCTCTCTCTCTCTCTCTCTCTCTGTGTGTGTGTGTTTGTGTGTGTGTGTGGTTCCTGCACTATATAGCTGAGCTTAGACCTCTTGTTCCTGTTTCTTGAATTTGCTCCTTAGAGTAAAGAAAAATACAATTGGTCTACTTTGTAGGTAGCCTGGTATTTCTCGACCCGCTATAATTCAACAAACAGGGTGTTGTGTTTTACTGCTCTGCTGTAGTAACAAATTGCTATGGACATTGGCTCACACAGCAGACACTTATTTCTAACAGTCTCAAAGTTTGGAAAGTTGAAGATTAAGTGAAAGTGAAGATTCAGTTTTGGCAAGAAACTACTTACTAGCGTGTAGACTGGACCATGAGACTGTGTGTGTGTGTGTGTGTGTGTGTGTGTGTGTGTGTGTGTGTGTGTGTGTACTAAATTGGCAAATAGAAGCAGCCTCGTCTCACACAGGCCCTAAATATCCCATCAGGGTACACCTTTAAAACCTCATTGAATTCTAATTACTTGCAGATGCCCACACATCCTAATAGAATGCCATTGAAGTTCAGTGCTTAACCTGGATTCTGGGGGAAAGAAGCACTCAATTTATAACAGTTGACACTTAGAATTTGTTGGAGGAAAAGCACCCAAAGGATTAAACCCAGAGGAGAGTAAATGGCTATTTGATCCTTATTCCTAGAACATTTCAGTGGCTTTCTATAGTGCATTCAACAAACCCCAGAAGGGTTAGTGTGATTATCAGACCCTAAAGTTTACAAAAGAAGATATGAAAAACTCTAGAAGGCATTACTGACATTTAGAAAAGTGAATTTAGTGGCTAACAACATCAGATTTCTACTGCAATAATGCTCAGCAGAACTAGAAGGCCCAAATTTGACTCCAGTGCAACAAGAATTAGAAATGACTAGCCACTAACTCTTTTCTTTTCACTGATGCATTTATAAAACGTGATTACAAAAATTTTTCTGGGGGAAGGGATTTTGTTATTTCGATAATTTTTTTCCATTGGTTAAACTACATAAAAATATTCTCTTACAGTATTATTTGATTTGTAAATTTTATTGCTATACATAAAAGTTTTTAAAGTAATAAAATATATTTAAATAGTTTGGAGATGTAAACAGACTGTTTTCCCTGGGGTGGCAGTATTTAAGATAAGTTTGACATAGAGTGGATAATCTAGTGGAGAGGGAAAACTAGGGCGGGAAGATCAGCCACTCTCTGCCTGTGTATAGGGCCACCTCATAGGAGAGAATCCAGGCATGGTACTATGTGCAAATCTTGCCAAAAACTCATGGGTTGAGGAGTTCATAGTCCCTGAGGGTTCAACTTAGTACTATTGTTGAGCTGCATTGTCAAGGCCCCAAACTGTTTCCTATATATTGATGTTTATGCCCAAAGACAAATACCACTGTCAACTTTCATCAGAGAACCTTCTCTATACAATGAACTGTAATAAATGTGGAATTGTGGCTGCTCACAGAGTGGATTGCTCTGTTCTAAACAGGATATCTATAAACCCCGCCCTCTCAGGACTCGGAATATCACAAATGAGGGAGTGGAAAGAAAGAAAATAGGAAAATGGAGGGAAGGGCTGCAAATTGCTATCTTCTGGACAGTTATGGCAATAGCATTGATGAGATCACAATAGCAACAACTGCCTGCATTGAGTTTTCCTAGAGCCAGTTGTATGAGGGAGGGACTCTGAGGTCCCTACCCCTCCCTGCTGAGCTATTGGCTTCCTATGGATTAGGATTCATTGTCTCTCGGTGTGCTTCTGTCAGGGTCCACCGGATGGTTAAAAGCCCATGATCACACCCACGGCCCTGACTAAAGCCACTGGGTCACAAAACAAAGAGAACATGGCAAAGAGACTTTTACGGAGGGGTGGTTGACTTCTGATTTATCATGACAGTCATGGGACTGATGAAATGACTCTGCTGCTAAAGCCCCACTTGTTCTGGGTGGAGAACTGTTCCCCAAGTTTTCATATACTGGAGATAATGGCATGCTACAGGTAGTTACTGACATTTATGGACATCTTATATTTCATGAACATTTTTTGAGGTTTTATGTGGTATGTGTCATCAAAATCTTACAAAAATATATTTAGTTGGCTTTTATTCTTTTTTATTTTCATAGACAACGAAGCTAAGTAACTCAATTAAGAGGATACATTTAAGTAACTTCCAAGGCAAGAATTAAACCCAAGTCACCTTTAAAAAGCTCGAATTCTAGCCTTCAAGTTTTACCTGCTTAGGAATCAGAACACAATGTGGAGGCATGAACTACCACTATACAAGCACAAGGTGAAAGTTTTGAGATGTTGATGCTGTCCTATTATGTCCTTCTAAATGCTAAAATCATTTTGCCTTCAGCCCTGACACCAGAGCTCTCCCTAACACCTACAAGCAGGCACAGAGCAGATTCAGCAGCCACTCTAGCAATAACATTTGCTAGTTGCTAGATGTGAAGACCAGGCAATGTTGTAGTCACTCTCCTGCATTTCACCTCATCTTCCCAATAGCTCCATGGAGAAGGTACCTTGCAGGGGACAGAAACTTCATCAACTGGGGACCTGGACAGAAGTCTTCCTCTTCATGTTGTTAACACTTTCCTAAAACATCTCCTCAGCTCCATCAGTAAAGGTTGGCTCTTTAAGATGTACTTTATTTTATTCACAAAATTAGATAAAGGACAAGTTATCAATATTCCCACATACAGCATGCAAAGTAAAGCTGGAAGATCTAGGGCTTGCCTACAAGCCTGATGTCCGAGTTCTGTCAGTCTCTCCATGGTAAGAGAGGAGAACTGATTCACAATTTCCTATGACATCACACACACACAAATGCGCACATGCAAACATATGAATGAATACATGTATATTCCAACTCTCTCACACTCACCATGCACATACACAATAATAATTAATAAAACATTTAATAACTAAATAATATTGAAAAAGTAAGAGGCAGGCATTATTTGAATCACACGATCTACTCATCTTCACAAATATGGGCTATAAATCTAAAGGGATGATTTTTAGCAATGTCTAGGAGGAATTTTATTTTTATATCAATCCAAAATTTCTATAATAAAGATTTTAGAATATTTTATGTAGAAATATTTTAATGAGTATGTTGTTATACAAAAAAATATTTTAAGTTTTTAATGACTTAATGTTATGGAAACATGGATCATGTGGAAATATTTTCTCGATTGTAAGGATTTGTTTAACATCAACATAAAAGTTTTATATAGCCAAACTGTGTAGTATTTAAATTGCATTATTCATGAGAGTTATATTGTAAGATCTTCTCTAGGACCTGAAAACTATGTATTCTGCAACAAAACTTAATGCCTTTTTCAACTGCTAGAAGTAAATGTAGCTTTGTTATGTGCGATCAAATGAAAGAAACACAAATACCTCACTAAAAAGAGTTGTATTATCTATTTAATCAATAGTAGATTGTTACAATTTCTTGAGTCCTATATTTCCTTTCTAGAGTCTTTTGGGGGGATTGGGAGATGATTGTCAATAAAATGTTTGTTGCACACGCATGAGAATGTGTGTTAGATTCCAGAGAACACACATAAAAAGCTGTTGGTTGAGCACATGCATAAGTCCAGCATTGGGGACACAGGAAAATCCCTGAAGTTCACTGACTCTGAGCTCCAGGTTTACCTTTAAAAAATGGCAAAAGGCAATAGACTAAGATAGACTACTGGTGTTGAACACGGGCATGTGCACACGTACACATGTTCAGAGGCAGCCTTATACACATTCTAATAAATATCCACAGTACAAGGACATAAAAATCATACACACACACACACGCACACACACACACAAACACAGAGACTAAATAGGTTAAAACTAATTAATACCTTTAAAATACACATCTCCTTTCCCCATCTTCCCTCGATAGGTATAAGAACAGCAAGAAATGATATAAACAAACTAACAAAGTATATATCTTTTACTTTTCCTTTCTTCCCTCCATAAGTATAAGAACAGCAAAAATTATATAAAGAAACTTACAAAAGGGGCTTGGAACAAACCATAATTAAAGTGTTTTTGTCTAGTAGGCCCCAATTAATGAAATTTCTTCCTCTAAGTCTATAACCACTGAAGAACATAAATCTTTATTAGATAACAAGGTTTACAATCTCTGATGACAAAAGCAGTAAATCTCAGATAAAGCTTTAGAATCTTAGATTCCAAATATTACTCTGAGGATAAAGTAAAAATCTGAGGATTCACATACAAATGTGTAAGATACATACAATGGAACTTCTTTTTGCATTGTTTAGAATAGAGAATGTTAGTTTTTAGTTACATCAGCATAGAAGTTATTTTTCTTAACAAATGTCTCTTTATTCTTACCACATTTGCTCCAGTATTCACTCATGTATTCAGGATCCACACACCATTTCTAATTTGTTTAAAAATTATTGTTAGACCTTCCCTTGTTCAATCATCCTAGTTTTATTTGAACCGAATGGATATATTCACCCAAATATAAACTCATATTTTTTTAAATTTTTTAGATTTATTTATATGTAGGATTGTTTTGCTAGTTTCACATGTATAATTTCATCATGTTGGTGCCTGATACCCGTGGAGGTAAAACAATGCTTTAAATTTTCTAAATAAGATCTACTGAGAGACGTGAGCTGCTGTGTGGGTGCTGAGAACCAAACCTGGGTCTTTTGAACAAGGAGTCAGTGTTCCAAACCACTGAGCCTCCTCCTGTCCCAGTCCTGTTTGAGTGCCTAGTTAATGAACACACTGATCATGCAGGTGCCATGAAATTGCTCCATGAACAGACAGTCTCGTTCCGGTGGAAAGACACGGCAGAGTAATGGAGACAGACACAGGAGAACGCCTATTGCAATCAGGAAACTTTTCTACTAGTGCTCTGCGTTTTCAGCACAAATGTTCTAGAAAACTCTTTTCTAATTTCAGATGTATATTTTACCTGATTAAACATTCTCTTCCTCAGAGTATTTGAATGAACTGAGTGCCATTTGGGGGTGAGGCATAAATATAACACACATTTTTCTTCTAAATTAGTTTTTCAATATTTTAGGATAATTTTCTGTAATGTCGTACAATGTAACATTTGATAAATTGGAACCACATTAAGGTCTGAAGAAAGATTTCTCATGATATGTCATTTGAACTGATTTCTTTATGAGAAAGTGTCATTTAAAGAGAGAGGGACATTTATTTTTATGTTGACATCATTACACAAATAAAATACATCCTTTAATTAAAACTTAAATTCTCAAGAGATTCCTTATTTTTCCAGTGTTCCAAGCACTTCTTTCTTTAAGCATTACATGATTATAGGTCATTTCAATAATAAAAATATTCCATATTAATAATAGATGTGAACTTAAGATCAAGATTTAAATGTTCATATAAAGTAATGTGTACTGCTAGAGAGGTCAAGGTCAAAAGGTAGAACACCAATTGCTCTCAAGTATCTGATGTTTATCTAGAAAATGATATCTTTTCATCTTGAGCAGTAAAGCACAACAGGAGATCACTCAGGAGAGGGATAATTCGATCACACTTTAATAGGTTAAATTATTTTCTGCATATCTCCAAATAAGTGTCCAAGATAATCTTTAATTCATTGCTCAGAAAAGAATTCATGACCTGGCTCATAAACCTGCTTGAGTTAAATCAAGTGAATCAAATAAAAGCATAGAACTATCTTCTGTGTAGAAACAAGAATGTTTTTGCTGAAGGCATTACATATGGGGAACCTTCAAAAGACCCTGTTTAATTAGGTTCCAATAAAATCTGTGGCAATGCTGAGGCCGCATTTTGGCTTTGTAAATAAGCTAAGTTACTTTCTGGGGTGGGAAGTCAGATGTGAGTCTATTTACATGAGTCCTTTTCTCATCGCTCACTCAGTCACAGTGCCTCTTCTGGAAGCTCTTCTGCTGCCTCGTTTACAGTTCAGTGATGACATCAGAAAGACCACAGACACAGATCTGGGAGAGACACCAACAAGCCCAGATTCTTTTTATGGAAATGAAATATAACTAAAACTGAATTCATTTTAATGAAGCTACTGCTCAATTGCTTCCATTTGTGGTGCATACACATTTTCCATCCCAACAACAATTTGAGACTAACACTATTTTATATGATTTTTTAAATGGGGAATAAAGTAATGGAACTAGCTGAAGATCTTATATCTACATTTTGTCAGAGTTCACATTAAAACACTGGTATATTGGCTTGAAAGTTCATATTTGTAACTATATTACTAGCACTAATAACAGTAAGTTAATTACACAGCCTGAAAACATAGTCAATTGATATCAGATTATATTTCTGGCTGCAAACTTTAGTTCTCGTTTTTGGGGACCCTGCTTGCTCAAACAATTATATAACATAGCAGTGGGAATTGTAGAATGAGGTCATGAAGTTGCCTAAGGAGCTAGAACTAGAAAATGTGAAATAAAAATCCAATTATAAGGAGCAGAAATGAACAGCTATGTACTGACTGTAATCTGAGCAGAAAGCAAGTTTGCTAAAGGGAATAGATATTTTATTTTGACTGATGGCTTTCTATGCAAAATACAAATGAATCATTTGCTCATAAAGGAAAATCCTCAAGATGATATATATACATATATATAGACCACACTATGTACCATATACCATGTGATCATTGAATAGATAAACTTTCATTATGTGGTTATATCATTGACCAAAGTGTGAGTTAAATCAATTAAAGTATCTCAAGTTTTAAAATGAATGCATGAACCACATGCTCTGACTGTTAAAATTAATTGATAACATTTTTAGCACTTTAAAAAAAATCTTGTCAATTTGACCTGGCTATTCATACATCATTGAGAAGAAACAATTTTTCAGGAGATTCTAAAACTGCTCTGATAGTTATGTAGCTTTGGAGTACCACAAGTCAACCAAACAATTATAAACACAAACTGATTTCCAAAAGGTAAATGATCCTTACACATTTCAAACTGGTCAAGCAAATAGAAATGTTAAAGAAATAGCAATCAAATATTTTGTAAATTGTCCAAACTATTTTTATGAGTCATGTTGATAATTTTAACAATAGACACAATGAGTTATAATTAGTTATAGAAACATAAACATTTTTTGTTCTGGTCTTTATTTTTTTATTGGTTCATTGATATAAAATATTTACATTCTAAATCATTTTTATTTTTTAATTGATACTTATGTGATAAGAACACAGAAATGAGTGATAGGCATGCATGGATATCTATTTTGTGTTAGTAATGTATTCCTATGTAAATAGGAACACGTATTGGCTTACAATAACTATTATTTCAGAAAATGGATAGCTAGGAGTTCAGTGTAGCCCTCTGTATCAGGATTTCACCTAAGAGTGCAATCAAAGAACAAGATCGGGCAGATGTCATCTTAGTCTTCAGAAGTTTTGAGACTAAGGATGCTGTGTTTAATTAGCTTGAGCATGGCGTGTTTAGGCGTTGGGCTGATCACTTGTGTGAGACATTAGTTTCCATCCTCAAGGAATCATGAAAGAAGGGGAGTCAGAAGAAATGAGAGGGAGAAAGGTTTTTGGATCTACCTCAGAAGAGCGATCCTATGACTTTTGGCAAATTTGTCTGAGTTTTAGTCAAGGAGAGGAGATTAAACAAGAGCATAAATAGTAAAGGGGAACATTTGAGGATTCTTAAGAAATATTCCTTTCACAGTTTCCAAATTAAAAAAAATTATTACTTTTTTTAAATTGTCATACAAGAGTACTATATCATTCCTACCGCTTTCTCATTCTCCCCAAGCTCCTCCTTTGTTCCCCTACTCATTCACAAAATCATGACTAATCTTCAGTTATTATTGTTTTACACACACACACACACACACACACACACACACACACTCAGAAATGCATGCACACAGGCACACAAGTACCTGCCTGCTGAGTCCAGTTGGTATTGCTTCTGTGTGTGTGTGTGTTTAGGGTTCACTCCTTGGAATTTGATCACCTGTCAGGGTATTGTTACTGAAAAAGTCTGTATGCTGGATTTCAGCAGTCATTAATGGCCTGTAGCTCTTCATCTACGGGTGAGGGGTAAGAGTCTTGTGAGATTCCCCAAATACACGCTAGCATGTCAACTGGTGGTGCCATTGTGCAGGTCTTGTTTAGCTAGCCTATTTTTGACAGTTTCTCTGTCTCAAATTAAACACACCATTTCTTAGCAGACATCCTCTGCTGGTACCGTAATATTTCATCCTTCTGCTTTTTTCCCCATAGTGTTCCTTGAACCTTAGGTATAGTGTTGTATTGTAAATATATCCGTTGATGTTGGGCACCTCACGGTAAGGTTTTCTCTGTGTTTGACCAGATGCATATTTCTGTAATGGATGCTAGGGGAGAGACTTCTGTAGAAACTTTCATAAACCAGTGTATTCCTAATTGCATTCTTTACACTTATCCTTATTACCCCCCAAAGTGTTACTTTTATCTTTCATCAGAGAAGCTTCATATGCCAGGAGACAGAGACTGAAAAATGATTTTAATAGTATTATAAATTAAGTGTTCCCACCTCCCTCCTAACCTCCCTCCTTCTTTCTCCTCTTTTTTTATGGAATTTTTCCTAAATCCTGTCATGTGATTAAACTTTGCTTTCAGCCAGCAATGTATTGTTATCGATATACTCACTTTTAATTATGTAAAAAGGCCCTGTCAGTGTAGTCTGAATAATAAAGTAAATTTACTTACCTCCTCCTAATGAGTTCAGAGTGGAGGTGTTCAACTTTGGGGAGAATCTGTTGGTATGATTAATTTAAGGCTGGTGACTAATTCAAATGAAATCATGCAATTGTTGCTAGAACACAAAAGATGATGTATCATGGGAGAATTATTACTGCCCACAAACACAGTTTCACAGAGTTCTCTAGAAAAGCCCACACTTGTGGCTAGAGCGATGTCTCAGAAGTTGAGAATATTAGTGCTCTTTCAGAGCGCATGGGTTCAGTTCTCATAACCCACATAAGGCCATTTACAACCACCAGTAACTCCAGGTCCAGGTGATGTAATGATCT
The DNA here is from genome assembly GCA_004026605.1 of Ondatra zibethicus. Classification (NCBI taxonomy): domain Eukaryota; kingdom Metazoa; phylum Chordata; class Mammalia; order Rodentia; family Cricetidae; genus Ondatra; species Ondatra zibethicus. The sequence continues at coordinate 5,422 of PVIU01023188.1, read as the reverse complement.
TCTGTCTCCCATGAACACCCACACTCTCATACATATGCTTTTCCCATACACACATGTGCATAATTTAAAATAAAACCTTTTAAAGGGAATTCTTATATATATCCAAGACTTCCTATTCAGAGCAGAACATCTCATCCGTCCCAAGCCAGGATTTTTTTATTTTGTAAGCAAAAGATATTTATTAAGAACCAGTAAAATGCATAGAATTCTGCAAAACTATCTTTTGCAGGAGTAAGAATATGCATGAAAGGAAACACATATGCTGATATAAGGTAGTATACACATGGAAACGAGTAATATGGAAATTCATTAGAAAGGGTGGTCTTTCCTGCCAGGTGGTTTTAGGAAGTGTCACTTTATTTGGAATTTTTATTTTAAAGTTTTTATTCATTTTACATAACCAACCACAGCTCCCTCTCCTTCCCTTCCCTTTCCCAACCCCACCCCTATCTCTGCTTCTCAGAAAGGCCAAGGCCTCCCATGGATCTGACCCTGGTGCATGAGCTGGTTTTTTTTTTTTTGAGTCCATTCCTTATGATGCCTTGCTATTCCTTGGTACAGCGGGGGGGGGGGAGTGGTTTGGTCCTGCCTCAGCTTCATGTGCCAGGAATCTGAGATATTCTAACAAGCATCTTGAGTTCAGGGCAAGGGTATTGTGCCTTAAATTTTTAATTCCTTTATTTCTATATCATATTCACAGGACTGCTCACCATCTGCCTTTCATAGTAAAAGAGACCTAATAGGCAAAATTAAGAAGTTTGATCTGTAGAGATAACTCATTATTGATTGGGTGGATCCATTGTTATCATAGGGTTCTTAAAAGAAGAAAGCCAAAAAGTTAGAGTTAGAAATAGGATACCTTTTCAATATTGAAGATGGAGATATAAGTCAAGGAATGATGCTTTTGGTTTCTAGGAATAGGGGATGGTAAGGAAATTATTCTGGTCTGAATTCTTAAAAAGGGGAAAAAAACCCTAAATTTTCAGTCTTTTAACATCCAAAACTATAAACCAAATTTATCTAAGTGACATGCAAAGTGTAGACACCTTAGCCCATTCTCTGGTTTCTGTTAATGTTGTATAGGACAAGTGAGAACCATCTGTTTTTCTGTCTGGCTTATTTTAAGCAATGGGATTCCAACTTCCTTGCCATAGCACTATCACAAACAGTAAGCCTGCAGTTCATAAGTCTTAATGGCGTGTGTGGCCCCATTAAACATTGCCAATTACAATTTGAAAAAACACTATACCAACTATTTCTTATAAACTACTGATAATACTAATGATTACATTTGAGAAATAGATAATTAAAAATATGTTTGAAAAATATTAAGGATAGAGGTGATCTGGAATCGCAAATGTTTAAAATCAGTCTCCACAGGCTACAGAATAGCTGAACTTTGAAGCTTAATTTCTTATTTATTTGGATAAATAGAAGCAAACAAGACTGTCTGTAGAACATACCATAACTACAGAACATCTGTCACTGATGCTAAATCTCCATATTGTTCGGTATGCTAAGGCCCTTTCACTATGCTACTGCTCCAGTTAACTTAATAGCATAGAATAGAAACTCCCATTTGTTATATAGCTTTTAAAATTGTGCTATTGATATTGCAGTCATTAGTAGCTTAACTTACAACAGCTCCCCAAAGAGAAGTAGAGATACCAAATACCATGCTGTTATTTATTGCAATCACTGCTAAATCTGAAATAAAAAAAGGAATATAAATTCACATCTTGTGATTTAGGCTTTGATTAGTTTCATAAGAAAATAGCAATAGAATTAAGCTTTTCCCCTCCATGTACCTTAGATTCAAATTCAACTTCTTTCAGATTATTTGGCATATACTTTTGGATATTGTCCAAAACTTCTGTCTCACCATTTAGCTCTATACAATTCTTCTGTGGTTGTAAGTTCCAAAATCAATCTGAGTATTAAATACTTAATATTTAGCTAGAAACATCTCTTTACTAACTTCTCTAGAAGTGTGAATTTCATGTGTTAGAAAATAAAATACCTGTTCTCTTGCCATGTTCTCATGATAAAAACTGTTGTTCTTAGTTGGACTGATATATAAATGCAAGAGAAGAGGTATAGCCAGATTAAGTATTAAAATGCTTATAATTAGGAGCATGTTTTATTTGTAGTAGATATGTACATCTAGATTTCCCATATGATTTGCCTTGTTTTGTTTGAAGCTCATAAGAAAGTCTGCCCTGTAGTTACATATGAATTAAGATGATAATTTATTTACATATCACCCAGGAATAATGGTCATTTGCAACTAGAAGTGATGGAAATATATTATTCTCAGATAGGTGTTCCATTCCCATCTGACTGAAAAGCTAAGAGAGATTGATGAATCTGGCTATGCCAACACTCAGCTTGCTTTTCCACTTTTGTGTCACCCAGTATCCCAACCTAGGGAATGGTGCCACCCACAGTCAGCTTACTATTCCAACAGCAATTAAGTTAATCAAGATGATTCTCCACAGGCCAGTCTGATCTAGACAGTCCCTCATTGAGACTCTTCCCATGTGATTTTTAGGTGATTTTAGTGAAACCAACCACCCCAGGTACTTTTTCCAAATATTTTACATCTCTTTTTTAGTGTATATTGCACATTTTTAACACACTTCTGCCTGCATTGGCATCTAAACATATGGTAGCAGAATGTTGCAGAAAATAGAAACAAAAGTATGTCTACTTTCAAGGAATGCAATAACCAATAGATAAATAATTACTTTATTGAAAGATCATTGCTATAGTTTACCCAGAAGAATATGCACTATATATTCAAAAGCAAAATGGATCAAGAATTTATAGACAATGACAAGAATAACTAGGAGAAATAAAACAATTTATGAAATTTTTGTCCTTTCAGAAAAGTCAAATTTCAGAAATGTTAGAAAAATTTGTGTCCAAAGTGATTCTATGTCTGGGTTATATCTGTGTACATTATACTGCTTGTTTATTTCAATGTATTACAGTTTATGTAATCTATGCTCAGAGCCCACTGTAGTTTTCCACACATGCAATCTGTCTTGACCCTAATTTTACTAATAGTAGGACTTACTGTTATTTGACAATTTTCAACAAATAATCAATAAGCGATCTATAAAATGTTATATGGATATTAAGCATTATTAATTACTACAATAAGCCTGGGACTTTCCAAGTTAAATATGTGAATAGAAGTTATTTAATTAATGATTAATAAATAATATTAATTGTATTAATTACTATAATCAATAAATAAAGACTTCCTAAATTAGAAATTAGGACAGAATTTACTTTATATAAGAACCATTGATCCATCTATCCATGGTGATAAAGCTCAGAAATACTAAAACTAAGACTGGATCTGTTCTTTAACCACTGAATTGTCTGTTCTCACACATGCAGACTTTACAGTTGATATAGAATTGAAGAGTCTTTGGCATTTTCCCTTTTGATATATATCTGCTTTGTTACCAACAATATCCTGCTGTCAGGTTTCTCCTTAAAAGCTCAGTTTGTTTGATAAATTCAAAAGATAATGATACTCTTCATGGCTTATTTGTACAAACTAAACCAATACACAACCAAAGTGAAAACCCATTGATTTGGGGGATCATGTGTATTTTGAATTGTTTTCATGGGGATCATGTGTATTTTGATTTGTTTCCAAGTACTAGTGTCAGCTCTTCCCATAACACCAGAAGTTCATGAAAAGTCACATTGAAAATTGAGTTATAAATATTAGCGTGTATTTGCTTTTCTGTATGATAAAAGTGCTGAAGATACAACTATAAGAAAGTAAGGCACTCAGTTTACTTAGTCTTCACATGAATGGCAAAGGCAAATGAATAAAATGATAATTATAAAATAATACAGTAAGAAGTAGGCTCTGGGGAAGCCACAACCCAACCATTCTCATGACAAGGGGACTCAGGTGACACTCCTGAGAGAAGATGACACCTAGCAGAGTCTTCATAAGAGATAGATTTACCCAAGAAGCAGGAGTGGGTTTTTTTGTTTGTTTGTTTGTTTGTTTGGTTTTTGAGAGAGAAGATTCTGTGGTGCAGAAACACAGAGGCAAAGAAAACATTTATCACAATGATGCAATATAGGATCTGAACAATTTTTCAGAAAGAGTAGTGATTGTAAATTGAGAAAAGCAACTTACAAAGCCTAAGGACAAAGAAGGTACTGACCTTGGGCCTCCTTGACTAGTAGCTCATAGGGTGGTATTGTATACCTTGTACTTCAATTTTCATTTAATAACTCATGTCTTATTGGAGTCACAATGACCACCTGTGTATGACAATTCCATTTGAACTCTTTTCATTATTAAGTCAACTTTGAAATTATCTTACTAGTTGGTGGGTTTCCATAAGGCCCTTTCCTACACCCTGAGTGTTGGTTTACTTGCTACCCATTACCTGCTTTTCTTTCCAATGACCCCACTCCTGCCTCTACATAATCTTTGAATACCCATTGTCTACCCTTACTTCTTTTCACATGTGATCATCTATCCTTCGTTTATTTTTCAAGATTTTTGGAGGGAATAGTAGGCGTCCATTTGACTTTTTACATCATTTATCTTGGGATCATCCCTCCGCTTCACTCCTTACCCCATATTCTCACACCTTTCCCTGCTTAAGCCTTCCCATCCCCAGGGTTCCTTCTCACTACCTTACTTTTATCTAAGATCTACTGTTACTCGCCCTGTAGAAGAGGCTTTTCCAAAAGGTCCCCATTCTACTTTCCTAGCTCCAGAAGTATTTAAAATGCAAAGTAGAGAGAGGGGAGGGAAAGTAAGGAAGGGAGGAGAGAGACAGAAACAGAGGGAGAGAGGGAGAAAGAGAGAGGGAGATTCAATGGAATCATACTATTTGGCAGATGTTATCACTCCCAGAAGACATGGTTACTAAGTGAAAATTCATAGTACAAGGCATAGATTTCTCTCTATCAGTTCTTCATAATGGAGGGCCCAAAGGTCTGCAAAACAGCACAAGATGTCATTATTCTCAGTTGCCTATCATAACTACAAAGCATGAGCCTATTTGCCGAAGACATCACACTCTTTGATACAGTACATAGAGAATTCAATCTCAATGCAAATGGGAATTTCCTCCTCACTGACTGGCTTCTATACTTTCTGAAGGTGCTCTGCAGGCTTCTGGGAAACAAAGACAGAATGGTCTTATTCAGTGCTAGAACCTATATACTGCAATACTGCCCTAACATAATCTAACGCTAATAACTGGCAAGTTATGCCTACTGATGGCCTGACTATTGTGAATTATTTAACTACTGTTTTCTGATTGGATTTGAAGTCTTCTCTACTGAAAGTAATCTCATGTTTTGCAATATAATCTTGTTAAAAAAACCCATGGCTATGGAGGCCATATGTCTTAGTATAGGACCTATTCTA
>PVIU01023187.1:0-27917 GCA_004026605.1 Ondatra zibethicus | reverse complement strand
GGCAGCAGAGGAGAGGGTGCCAGAACTAGCCTTGTACCATAGTCACATTGATGATTATCTTGATTATCATTATAGAAATTTCATCCGATGGATGGAGATAGAGACAGAGACCCACATTCACATCAGAGCAATGGATTGAGCCCCCAAGGTGCAGGTGAAGAGCAGAAGGTGGGAGAAGATGAGTTAGGAAGTTAGGACCATGAGGGGCTGGTCCATCTACTGAGACAGTGTGCCTGAACTAATGGGAGCGCACCAAAGCTTTTCATTTTTCTTAACATCCCTTCCCTTCTCTCTTCCCAGTCCCTCTCCCCAACCTCAACTCTGCTTTCTCCCACCCACCTCTCCTCCTTTTCTCTTGAGAAAAGGGCAAACCTTGCATGGATATCAACCAAACATTGCATACCAAGTTGCAGAAAGGAAGTCCTTGACCTTAATTTAATTTTATTACTATATACTTGTTTATGTTTCCTGCATTTGCAACAAGTATGTAAGGAATGTATCTGGCTTGCTTCTTCTGAAATAAGTCTGTATTGGGCTCCACAATTCAGATGCAAGTCACAGAAATGGGAGTTTATGTGTCATCTTTCTGAAGCTATTTCCTCCAAGGATGCAGTGGGCTACATGACAGTTATGAACACAGGCACAAGATGCTGAGATTGTGGTCCGTTCCCTGATTCTCTATATGTCTAAGCCATATTTCCCACAGAGAGAGGAAATTGATTTCTTCCCTAAAAGGAGTTCTCATTGAGTATAAAAAATAACGTGTGGAGAGTTTGACCAAGAAATGCAGGGTGATGGGATGTCACACATTGATCACAAGACTGTGGAAACAAGAAGGCAAAGGAATGACAGATTAGGATGGGGAGGGAATGCCTCTTAGCTCCAGGTTTTGGACTTGGATTGTGGCTCTCCAAATTCACACATGTTTCAAAGTTGCTTCAGTCACTAAAGTGAAAACATTTTAAGTTTTTCTTATGCAAAGGTTTACTCAGACCAACCCCTCAAATATGTGCTGTGTTTGCATTTTATTACAACATTCTTTGGGCTCTCTGTACCACAGATATAAAGATCTAAGCTGACATTGGTGCAGCAAACTTTCAAGGCTGGTCTTCAGCTCACTCTGTAGCCCAGACTGGCCTTGAACTTGGAATTCTGTTTGAGAAAACAGGCCTGTGTCACCTGCCTAACTGACAACTGTTTTTTTTGATTATTGATGCAATAACTTTTTTTCCTTTTTTCTTAGGTATTTTAATTTAAATGCTTTCATGCTCAGAAAGGATCTCTAGGATCATAAAAAAAAACAGTGATCAAAGGATGAAGGCCACCTTTACAGTATTAAAGGAAAGATAAAAGATAACTTCAGAGCTGTCATCAAAGACAGGAGATGAAAACCCTGATCTGAACACAACCAGGTCTCTGAGCCTGGTACATGATGAGCACTTAGTTTGCTGAGCGATAGTGAATGCGCAAGCTCTGGTTTGGGTCCCTTTGACTCCCAAGCCTAAGCCTCTATCTTCTTGTATGATGTACACTGGCCACTGGCCCAAGGTCTGGCTTCTGTCATGGTTCATTCTTGTCATCTTGACACAAACTAAAGTCATCCATGTAAGAGGGAACTGCTTTAATCAGATTGGCTATTGGGATATCTATGGGGGCCTTTTCTCGATCCCTAATTGATGTTGGAGGCACATTATAAGTGTTGTCACCCCTGGGCAGGTAGGACAGGGATGTATAAGAAAGTAGGCTGAGCTAACCATGGGAACAAGCCAGTAAGCAGCATTCCTTCATGGTCTCTGTCTAAGTTCATTCCCTGAATTCTCTCAATGATGAACTGTAGTTTGGAAGTTTAATCCAAATAACTCTTTTCATTCCCCAAGTTGAGTTTGACCATGACATTTTGTCGTAACAATAGAAAGCAAATGGAACAACTTCCAAAGACATGGAAGCCACTACTCCCTGTGTTTTTCATGTATTGCCCATCTTGTGAGTCATAGTTGTCCGCCTTTTGGCTTGCGGGATCTGAGTGCAGGGAGAAACTCTAGAAGGTAGAGATTACTCAGTTTTTGGCTAAGATCAAGTGTGCTAGCAAGGGCTGTACCATTTTGTACATTTTGGTTGAACTGTGACCATTCCCATAATTACAGTAGTTTAGTTTATATAATTAAGGTAGTAGTAAAGGGTGATCAGGAAAGATGCTTATGACCACTTAACACTTTAAAAAAAATTTATTGAGCTCTACATTTTTCTTTGCTCCCCTCCCTACCTCACCCCTCCCCTTCAACCCTCTCCCAAGGTCCCCATGCTCCCAATTTACTCAGGAAATCTTGTCTTTTTCTATATCCCATGTAGATTAGATCCATGTATGTCTCTCTTAGGGTCTTCATTGTTGTCTAAGTTCTCTGGGATTGTGGTTTGTAGGCTGGCTTTCTTTGTTTTATGTTTAAAAAACACCTATGAGTGAGTACATGTGATAACTGTCTTTCTGTGTCTGGATTACCTCACTCAAAATGATGTTTTCTAGCTCCATCCATTTGCCTACAAAATTCAAGATGTCATTTTTTTTCTGCTGTGTAGTATTCCACTGTGTAAATGTACCACATTTTCCTTATGCATTCTTCGGTCGAAGGACATTTAGGTTGTTTCCAGCTTCTGTTTATGATAAACAATGCTGCTATGAACATAGTTGAGCACATGTCTTTGTGGCACAATTGAACATCCTTTGGATATATACCCAAAAGTGGTATTACTGGGTCTTGAGGAAGGTTGTTTCCTAATTTTCTGAGAAATCGCCACACTGACATCCAAAGGGGTTGTGCTAGATTGTATTCCTACCAGCAATGCAGGAGTGTTCCCTTTACCCCACAACCTCTCCAGCATAAGTTGTCATCAGTGTTTTTGATAAAGGCCATTCTTATAGTTGTAAAGACCACTTAACACTCTTTAGCTCAGCACTCATTGGTTACTTCCATCAGCTGCCAATTGTGCCCCCCAAAAGAGGAAACTACCCAATACCCCCTTCCTCTAAATCCTATAAGGAGGGACCTCACTTTGCCACATGGACCTCAACTCTCCTCAGATTCCCTACTATGCTGCTGTCCATCTATGGCACTGACAACTCTTTCAGTAAATCTCTTACCTAAGAAGTCAGTCCATCTCAGATGGATTGAACCCAAAACTCAACCATTTGATGCATAGACATTTGAAAGTATGTGGCTAAGCCCAAGACGCAGGTACGTCTATGGCTCTTTCTGAAAAACCCAGGTTCTTTCTGGCTCAGGGAGAAGGTTTGCATCCTGTAACAACCTGTAGTGCTCCTGCAAGGTCTCTGAACCTCCACATGAGATCTGAGAAACTGTCCCTTGGTGGTTTGAAAAAAAAAGGCCCCCAAAGTGAGCAGCACTATGGAAAGGTGGGCCTTGTTGGAGGAAGTGTGTCACTGTGGAGGCAGGCTTTGAACTCATATATGCTCAAGCCACACCCAGTAAAACAGCTCACTTCTTGTTGCCTTTGGATCAAGATGTAGAATCCTCAGCTCCTTCTCCAGATGCCTGCATGCTGCTATAATTCTAGCCAGCACTCTCCCTACCGTAATGATAATAGACTAAACCTTGGAAAACTATATAAGGGTGGTTCAGAGGGGTTCAGATGGGACCAGGTACTGCCCCAATTGACCTTTGTTTTATTCACAGGCATGTTTTCAGATAAACCTGATGGGTAGAAGTTGGTCACACTCCACTCTGGGACACTGCATGCCACCCTATCTATTGTCGTGAATTATCTTATTCCATAATGTTGTAGAGATCACCATTCCATCACTATGACAACATCCCTAAGAAAAATAAAGTTAAAAGATAAAAACTTTGTCTGTGGTCTCTTGGTCCCACTGCTATGGTGTCTGAGACAGAAGATCAGGGTAGGGACATGAGGCAGAGGAAACTGTTTCCTTCATGATAGCCAGAAGGTCTAGAGACAAGCAGGAAGGCGAGGTTCCAATATTCTCTTTAAGGACACACTCCCAGTGACCTAACTTCCTGCCCAAAGGCAGCAACCACCTCTTAATAGTCCCACCATTCCAATAGCACTAATTGTTAGGGACTAAGCCTGCAACACATGAACCTTGGAGGTACTTTCTTTCCTTCTTTCTCTCTCTCCTTCCTTCCTCTCTCCCTTGCTCCTTCCTCTTTCCCTTTTACTTTCCTCTCTCTTTCCCTCCCTGTCTTTCTTTTGTTTCTTTGTTTCTTTATTTGTCTTCCTTCCTTCCTTCCTTCCTTCCTTCCTTCCTTCCTTCCTTCCTTCTTTCCTTCCTCCCTCCTTCCTTCTTTCTTTCTTCATTTATTCTCTGTGTATGTGTTCATGTGTGTAGGCCTGTGCATGTCATCCTTGGCTGTCTCCCTCTGTTATTTTCTGTCTTAGTTTTTGAAGCAGGGTCTCTCACAGAACCTAGAGATCACTAATTTGCTAGATAAGCTGACCACCAAGCCCCACAACCTGATCCGTGACATTGCAAGTATATGCACCACACCCAGCTCTTTTGTACAGATTCTTGTGGCTCAAAATTATATCCTAATTGCTTACACAGAAAGAAATTTACTCTATAGCCACCTCCCAGACACCTTGGGGGATTATAAGATACAAACCATCAAAGGAGTCTTTCCTGTGATGACCCCGGTTTTGCCCAGATCCACCAATAAGTGAATCATTAAAAACCACAATATTATTTGCTGGGTAGTGATTTACTTCATAGATTCAGATGCAGTTGAAAGCACAGTTAGTGATATAAACAAGTCACCCATATTGCAGGGGAGGTTTCCAGAATGTTGGAAATTCCACAGAGGAGACTATTTAAATCTCCCTCTTACTATTGCCTTTCAGGACTTGGTCTGATCTTCTCCTCAGTCCAGACAGAGCTGTTTCAGCAGGAGCAGAGTTCCTAAGGAAATTTCTCTGACACAAATGGGTCTGGCCTGAGAGCAAACAAACTTCTCAGGGTTGAGTTACAAGTCTATGATGCCTTTTCCTGTGATGCTTGTGGGAGCTACAGGGTGTCCTGAATACAGAATGATGAAGCCCGGATTCAACTACCCCTGTGTATACAAAGGAAGGCTGTATCTATTGTGTCAGCACTGAAGGCTCAGGGTCTGTATCCTGGTCAGTTATCCTCTGATCTTGAAAGTCCCTCCTTCTGGGAAAGGAACCCAAGGTGATGGACATTTGGCAGTCCGTATGTCAGAAGACTGGAAAATATTTTCGTGTGGAGCCCAGGAGCTGCAGGAGATTACTTTGCCAGTTTCTGACCTCTTCCATCTGAAGCAGAGTGGCATAATCTGTATTCAGGATGTCCGAGAGGTTCCTTAATAATGAGAAATTTTTTTTCTGGAAGTAAGCATTGTTCAAGCAAACTGGACTATAATGTGCTGCATCCCTGCTGGGAAGCTGGAGATGTCTCAACATGAGAACTCCTAAAAGTATAGGAATTACTGAAATTCCCTTGGCCACTTGTGGAGGTGCATACACTCACAAGTACACACATTAATATGGTCATAGACATATGCCCAAACATACAAAGACCAAGAGAAACACAGAAGCACATGAGAACACATACACAGACACACACAGCACCACACACACATATGCACATAGACTCAGAGACAGACTTGTGTAATATACACATATAACCAGATAACTAAACACACACAAATGTAGGCCAGAGAAATACTGAGGAACATTTTCATACATGCACAGACACACAAACATGGTCACAGACTCACATGCAAAAACACAAAATCAAAGACATGCATATGCTCACACACATAAATAATATATTTTTCATAGACACATGCAACACAAAATCAAAAACACATCAATGTACTCATACAGGTAGACACATTATTACAGACACACACATGCACATAAACACATATACATGCAGACTTAAACTAGTAACGTTAAGCAATGGATGAGATTAATACAAACTTACTTTGGGATTGCAAAAACAAACCCCACAATCTGTTAAATTTTTACGTAATGCTCCACTTCGTATTTCTCTAGCAATTAAATACCATACAATATGTCTTCAAAACTTTTTAATTTTGAAGTGTCACCTGGGAGGACCCATCCTGTGACTTACAAGACTGTTCGCTTATGACCATTGTACACCAGGGAATATTGCCACAGGGTGTGGCTTTCCAGCTGGGTGAATTTGCTCGGAGGATTTTGTGAACAGGAAGGAAACACAAGCTCACATCTCACTGTCTACAGTTACAGAACAGGGAACCGTGGCTAATAAAATGACCACAAACTAAGGTGACTCAGCCTTAGTATGTACCCACTGTCTCTGTTTTAGGGCTCACAGAGTTCCTGGGGGCATGTTGGTAATCAGGGCTGTGTAATTCCTTGAAAGTCACTCACCACCTGACAGCCTGGGGAGTACCCACTCTGCACCATGCGTGTACAGTCAATTGCTCTGTTCCTGCCCCCCTTGCTTACAGACTCCATTCTCCTGGTTATTTCCTTGCAAACAAACCATGGTCCCAAGAGCTCCAGGGCCCAGCAAAGCTGGTGAGGAATTGTGCAAGTATCTTCACGCTCCCTGCAGAAGTGAATGCTCTGCCTTGGGTACACAGTACTCCCTGTTTCCACAGCAATAGCTTCCTTGGCTCATTGCCATCTATTTCTCCCTATGCTACAGGGCACAGGAGGCTTCTCATCCTGAGCTGTGGAACATGGATGTGGCATCAGCTGTAACAGAAAGAAGAGCAGTTGCCTGCAGTCTCAGAGATCTAGAGAGCACAGGCCAGGGAGACGACATGAGATAGAGAAGGGCCCAGGTAAGTACATGGGATGATTGAGAATGCTAGTGTCCTACAGTATGGTCAACTGTGTGTCAGGGCTGTGCACCATCTTGGGGACTCTCTTGGAGGGAGGGCAGATCTCACAGAAGTGACATGGGGATACTTCACAAAACCAATGTCACCCCAGAGTGCAGGAGGAGACAGAGAAACTTCTCAGAGTGTAAAAACTGTGGGAGTGGGGCTGCAGGCATGAGGACTACAAAAGTTATCCCCATACTTTAATGTACTGGTTCCTGGAAGAGAATATGATGGGGCTGCACACTCGCAACCGTGCTATGTTGTAGGCTGAAGGGTTTGTGTTGTGAATCTCATATATATGCAGGAATTGTCTCTTGTGGAGGCATAAGGAGAAATTAGAACAGTCTAAGTGGGACAACTCAAGGTGCCACTTCTAGATTTGAAGATGCAGGAAGCCACAGGTAAAGAGAGAGTAGTCCCTTAGCTACTTACTGGTCAGTAAGAAAATGAAGACCTCAGTCCCACAATCCATATAACTGAGTTCTGCCCAAGTACTGATAAGCATTTCCCAGAAAAACAAAACCAGTTGTATATTGATATGTACATCTATTATGTCTATCATTTGTTCATTCAGTCATTTACCCATTTATCTATCTATCTATCTATCTATCTATCTATCTATCTATCTATCTATCTATCTCTCCATCTATCTTGGAAAGAGATACAAAGGCAGACCATAGATGGAAGAGAGCTAATCATGCATATCAATCCAAATAATACCTTCCCTAGAACCAAGAAAAGCCAATATTTCAAAGGCCATTTTATGAAGAATTTGTTCTTTTTAGTTTTTTTAAAAAGATTTATTTATTTATTTTGTTTACAGTGTTATGTCTGCATGTATGCCTGCAGGCCAGAAGAGGGCACCAGATTTCATTACCACCATGTGGTTCCTGGGAATCGAACTCAGGACCTCTGGAAGAACAATCAGTGCTCTTAACCTCTGAGCCATCTTTCCAGCCCGAATTTGCTCTTTTTAAAATAAATATTACTTTTGTTCTCTTAAAGTATTCCACAACATGGCTAAGGTCAATCTACATCAGGGAGGACTATCAGCTTTATTCAAAGTTCACATATTTGAAAATCAATTTGCTGCATAATTTTGCCATGAAAGTATTCAGAACAGTTCAGATCACATATTTGGACATCTGATAGCTTAGGAAACTGGACAGATAAAATTCACCATCCCAGTCACTTACTTCTTCAGTGGGCTTGAAAGTAGGTTTCCTCCAAAGTTTCAGCAGGGTGAGCAGTGAATTTGGCTTGTGATTCCTGAAGCAGCGAAACCACATAAGCCCTGAGCTTGGGCCTGCAGGAAGGTGAGCTGGTTCACTTTGCCTTCTGCTCAGCCACCAGCTTTGCAGCGACTTGCGATGTAGCAGCAGATAGCATCATGTACTGAAGTGTAAAATAAATCCCAGGAAGTCAGAGGAAAGCGTCTTCCCAGACACGGAGCAAAGCACATCTCCAAAGCTGTGTGGAATATCCTGGAATGGCAGGACAGTGGGAATACAATAAGCACTTTTCCAGAGACAGAAAGTGCTTCAGGCTAGTTACAGAGCCCTGTCACTCTTCATATGACTTGTGGAGGATGGATGAATAATATATCTAGGTTGTTTCTGCATGTAATTACATTTACCTCCCAGCACAACAAATTACACAGAGCAGCTATGAATGATTTCCACTAATGACTGAGGAAACCCAAGATGGCTGATCTTGATTAAAACACTTCCAATTCATCCAAAGGCCCAGCTGATCAGCTGACCTTTCAAGTAAAAAATAGAAACTGAATAATGGAGATAGGTATCACATCTCAAGGGTGGTGGGAATTAGTTACTGAGTGATAAGGGTCAGAGCCTGGACTCTGGAAGTCTTAGCAAGCAGTTATGGCTACTTGTCCTCAACAGACCAATTTAATAGATGAGCATGTGAACAGTAGGAAAGAACATTTATTCAGTGTGGCCAAATGGGAAAAAAGCAAAGAAACAAAGAGGTCTCGGGACCTCTAAGTCCATCTTTGGGATTCTCATATGAGGTTTAAGTTTAAACGGAGGGCAAGAGATGTGCACAGCTCTGCAGTCCTGGTTAAGGTATGGTTCTGCCCATCATTGACTCATTGCTGTCAGCTCGAGTCTCTGCTACAAGTTAGTTTGACAAGTTGTCAGAACTGTAGGAGAACTCTTTCTGGGAAGTAAGCTCCAGGCTTCAGACTTTTCCTTCTTCCAGCATGAGTTTCTTGGCAAAATCCCAATTCTTCAGAGTTCATTATTTCAGTAGTTTGGTAGCTGAAGGGATGGACACAAATGGCTCTCTCTAGAACATCTTCCCTCCTGCCAGGAAGAAGCTTGTTAATGGGAGAAGGTGATGGAAGGATGAGTTGGGACTGTATCCAATTTTGAAAGCATGTGGAGAGTTTGGGGCAGGGATTCCAATAAGATGTGTCTCTCCAGAGACAAAAAGTGCTGTAGGCTCATTGCAAAGCCTCAGCAACTTCCCATGTGGCTTGTGGAGGATGGATGGATGATGTATCTTGTTTCCTGAACAATTACATTCACCTTCCAGCACAGCACATTACACAGAGTATCTGTGAGTGATTCCTACTGAGGAAACTGAAGCTAGGTGATCTTGAAGGATTTCAGATTCATTCAAAGGACTCCAGCCCATTGTCTGACCCTTCATGTAACGAGCACAGAATGAACGATGAAGGTAGGTCTCACATCTAGAAGGTGGGAGAAGGATCTGGAAGGGAAAGATGAGTTCCATATGGAGAACTTATCGAATTCTTGTGTGGAGACGCCACAGAGTATTCCAGGAGCCAACGTCAACATCCCAGAATCACAGAGCCAATGTTGTCATTTGTATTTTCTCCACTTTCCAGATGATTAACGACTTATTTTGAATTTCAGTGAGTAATGACCTTCTAAAGCCAAGCCAAACTGAAGTGGGACACCTAACCTCTCTCCTTTCTTCTCTTGTCCCTTTCCCAAAAGCTCATAAAAGTCTATTTGTGTTCCGAAAGAAAAGGCTTTTGGGGAGGGGTTAGTGGAACAGAAATAAAACCTGATGTCAGAGTCAAGTACTAAGGCCAAAAAGTGATGTAAATTAGCATGAATTTGGTCATTTAAGATCCAGCTCCCAGACTCATCCTTCATCCCAGCTCTACACAGTGAGCTCCAGTGCAATAAAGCAAGGATTTAAGCTGTCTTTCTCTGACATGTTTATGGGCTCCTGCTACATTGTCATTCTCTGTCTTTCAGAGTCCTGGGCTGGCTGTCTTAATAGCAAAGCCAAGGGCAGCATTCTTTTGAAAATAAAGCTACTTTAACTTCTCCTAGGATGGTGTTGGCTACTTAAGGTTAAGGCCTAGCGGAAAATAGTTGCAAGATTTGGGACCCTGTGCATTCTTGGCTCTAACAGACAACGGTCAATGTTAGTATACACCTGCCTGGATTTCCAGGACTCTCCTGATCTCTCTGATAGGTTGTGTCCTAAACACTTAGCTTCTCATATTTGAAGGGATACTGTATGAAAGGCCTTTGGCTAAAGATTTTATTTTTTGTGTAGCATACAAAGAAGTGTGTTTCACTGTGACATTTCCATATAAATCTATGTTTATACATATATAACTACACTTTATTCTTATTTGTCTCAATCATATACCCTTTATCATTCTTAAGTTTTTATTGTCTATTTTTCAGGTGAGAGTCACCTAATAAGGGACTCTCAATTGAGGGATTGTGTACAAGCATGTCTCAAGGAATTTACTGATTTTAGGAGCATTCATCCACCGACTATGGATGGCATCATTCCCTGGACAAGTGGTCCTGGGCTGTAGAAAAAAGCTAGTTAACCATGAGCCTGTAAGCCAACCAACAAACAGCATTCCTCCATGGTTTCTCCTCTGCTTGGCTGTGAGCTTGCTACCCAATAGGAAATTATGCTGTGTAAAATAGCAAACAGGTTTGCTTTGAGTATCCTGCCTTCGGTTCCTGGCTTGACTTCTCTCAGTGATGTACTGTGACCTGGGAGTGTTAAGTCAACTGAACTCTTCTCCCCCCTTTTTTATTAACATTTTTTTATTGATTCTTTGGGAGTTTCACATCATATATCCCAATTCCACTCATTTCCCACTACTTCCTTGTCCACCCTCTATCCCTGTAGCCTCCTCCAACAAAAGAAAATTAAAAAATAATAAAAACCAAACCAAAACAACAACAGCAACAGTAAAAACACTTCAGGCCTCTGCCTTTCCCACCTCTCCATTACATATTCATTTGTCGTAGTGGCCTTGGGAGCTTTGGTGTGTCATGCAGTACACCCTTTTATCCAGACAACTTTACTTACAAATGTTCACTGCAATGAGTTGTTGATCTGGATCAAGGCCTCTGACTTCTGGTACACCATCAATACTGGACTTTCACAAAACCTCTCTCATATATCCTGCTGTTACCACGAGTAGTGGAGATCAAACTGTGGAGAGCGGTCCTGGTCCCTTCATGCACTCCAGCAGGTCATCAGTGGGGTCAATGTTGGGATAGGCCAACTCAAAGATCTGGAGTTAGGCCTGTGTGGTAGCTGAGTTTGTCAGTCTGGGGCTCTGCCAGTACCACACAGGCAAGGGTCAGGGCCAGCTCTGCTGTTGCTGTTGTGGGAGAGGGGGCCAGTTCTCTGATAGTCATGCAAATGGGGCTAACTTCTTGAGGGGTAGTTCGCATGCTGGGCTGATGGATGAGGAGCAGGACCAGCTCTCCCATGGCCCCCAGTGGTGACATGGGACATGGACATCAATGTCAAGCCTGACTGTGGTAAAGTCACAGCCCCAGATATGGCTCTTGGTTGTAGCTGGGGCCCAGATGTCACCAATATAAGGCAAGAACATCCTTCAGATTTCCTGTTTCACTGAGAACTTCTGATATTCTGGGCCTGTAAGGCTAAAGATGGATGTTCCAATATTGTAGAGGAACTTTGGGTAACTGTCCAGGCAGCTAGCTGTCTCTGTTATTAGTAAATATTACGTCCTTCTGGTTTTTTTTTTTGATGGAGTTAAAGACCAAATAGTGAGAGGTGTAGTTTTCCATGGTTATGATAGAAAGTAAATTAGGTATAAATGTATGGAGTCACTAAGATAGATAAGGTAGCATTTTCTCTGAATTTGCTAAATACAAATGGACTGAATATTATAAATATAATTCTTGCTTGATAACTGTTTTTGTTGTGTATCATTTTACTACATTAAAGTTAAAACCCTTCATTTTTCTTTAGACAAAAGGAGGAAATGTTCTGGAGTATTATTTTAAGTTGTATTACACTTGTTTATACTGTGGAACATTTGTTTAATGATGTGAAGATGTGTCACATTCTTTTATGTTGCTTTTGTTTAACTCTGTAAAGCTGTGTTACTTTGCTTGTGTAAAACAGCTGATTGATCTAATAAAGAGCTGATTGGCCAATAGCTAGGCAGGAGAGGGATAGGTGGGGCTGCCAGACAGAGAGAATAAATAGAATGAGTGAGAAAAGAAGAAGGAGAGGAGGATAGCAGGAACTAGCCACCCAGCCACACAGTCAGCTACTGAGTAAGAAATAAAGAGAGTTATGTAGAATAGAGAAAGGTAAAGGCCCATAGGCAAAAGGTAAACAAACAAAATAACTTAAGAAGAGCTGGTGGCTGGAGCAGACCAGAGACAGCGACCTCCACAGGAGCAGGCCTGAGTCAGTGACCTCTGTGGGACTGGGCGCAAGTCAGGAACCTTCAAGGGAGCAGGCCCAAGCTGGAGACAGCTGTATGACTGGGCCCAAGTGAGGTTCTTCCGCAGGAGCAGACCCAACCATCGACATCTGTGGGAACAGGTCTGAGCTAGCAACCTCAGCCAGAGCAGGCCCAGGGCAGCAACCTCCACAGGAGCAGGCTTGAGCCAATGACCTCTGCCAGAACAGGTCTGAGGCAGTGACCTCCACAGGTGAAGGTAGAAGGGGACCACTGCAGAGATAATAGGCATGAGCAAGAATCTTCTGTGGGACTGGGCATGAATCAGCAACCTCTGAGGGAGCAGGCCCAAGCTAGTGATCTCCACCAGAGCAGGACT
The DNA here is from genome assembly GCA_004026605.1 of Ondatra zibethicus. NCBI lineage: Eukaryota > Metazoa > Chordata > Mammalia > Rodentia > Cricetidae > Ondatra > Ondatra zibethicus. The sequence goes on along the minus strand of PVIU01023187.1, from coordinate 14,968 downwards.
GAGCCACTGACCTCTGCCAGAGCAGGCCCAAGGCAGTGACCTCAGCAGGAGCAGCCCCAGGTAAGCAACCTCCATGGGAGCAAGCACAAAGGATACAAGGGATTGCAGAGTGACCTCTGGGAATACCGAGTGACCTCCAGGGTGATTGGAACCAAGGCCCTGACTACACCATGAGGTGCAACCATCTGAGCCTTGAATCCACTGGCACCTGTAAGATTGATCACCAGAAACATAACCCCAACTACACCAATCAGAGGAAAAGATGGGTAGACAAGGTAAGAATACACTCGATGAAACAAAGAGCAACATGACACCAACAAACACTAATGGCAAAACAACAGCAAGACTTGAATAACCAAATATAGATAAAGCAGAAGAAAATGACCTAAAAACTACTTTAGGAGAATGTTTGATGTCCTTAAGAAAGAAATGAAAAATTCTCTCAAAGAAATGAAGAAAAAGACAAACAAAAACTTGGAAGAAGTCAACAGATCCCTTAAAGAAAACCAAGGAAAAGCAATCAAACAGATGAAAGAAATGATTCAAGACTTGAAAACCAAAATAGAGACAATAAAATAAACACAAACCGAGGGAATTATAGAAATGGAAATTATGAGAAAATGATCAGAAACCACAAATGCAAGCATAAACAGCATAATACAAGAGATGGCAAACTTAAAGGAAACAACTTTCTGGATAATTATCACTTACCAAAATTAAATCAAGACCAGAAAAGCAAATTAAACAGACAATAACTGCTAAAGAAATAGAAACAGTCATCAAAAGCCTCCCAACCAAAAAAAGCCCAGGACCAGATGGTTTCAGCTCAGAATTCTACAAGATTTTCAAAGAACTAATACCAATACTCTGCAAATTGTTCCACACAATAGAAAGAGAAGGAACATTGCCAAATTCTTTTTATGAGGCTACAATTACCCTGATAGCCAAACCACATAAAGACATTACTAAGAAAGAGAATTACAAACCAATCTCACTCATGAACATTGAGGCAAAAATATTAAATAAAATACTGGCAAATAAAATACAAAAACATATCAGAACCATCATCCACCATGATCAAGTCAGCTTCAGCCCAGAGAGGCAGGGATGGTTCAGCATATGAAAATCTGTCAACATAATCCAACATAAAAACAAACTGAAAAATAAAAACCACATGATCATCTAATTAGATGCCAAAAAAACTTTTGACAAAATATAACATCCCTTCATGATAAAGGTCTTGGAGAGAGCAGGGAAACAAGGGACATACCTAAGCATGATAAAGACAATATACAGCAAGTCAACAGCCAACATCAAACTAAATGGAGAGAAACTCAAAGAGATTCCACTGAAATCAGGAACAAGACAAGGTTGTCCATTCTTTCTATATCTATTAAATATATAGTACATGAGGTTCTAGCTAGAGTGATAAGACAACAGAAGGTGATCAGGGGGTACAAATCAGAAAAGAAGACGTCAAACTCTCACTATTCACTGATGATATGATAGTTTATATTAAGTGACTCCAAATATTCTACCAAGGAACTTCTACAACTCATAAACACCTTCGGTAATGTAGCAGGATACAAAAGTAACTCAAAAAAATCAGTAGCCTTCTTTTACACAGATTATAAATGGTCCAATAAAGAAATTAGAGAAACATCACTTTTCACAATAGTCACAAATAACACAAAATATCTTGGAGTAACTTCAACCAAACAACTGGAAGACATGTATGACAAGAACTTTAAATCACTGAAGACAGAAATTGAAGACGACATCAGAAAATGGAAATATCTTCCATGCTGTTGGGTAGGTAGAATTAACATAGTAAACATGGCAATCTTACCAAAAGCAATCTATAGATTCAATGCAATGTCAATCAAAATCCCAGAAAAGTTCTTCAATGTCCGTGAAAGAACAGTACTCAACTTCATATGGAAAAGCAAAAAACCCAGGATAGCCAAAATAATCCTGTACAATAAAGGAACTTCTGGAAGCATCACAATCCCTGACTTCAAACTCTACTACAGAGCTACAGTACCAAAAACAAGCTGGTATTGGCATTAAAACAGACAAGAGAACCAATGCAATTGAATTCAAGACCCAGATATCAATCCACACAACTATGAACACCTGATTTTTGACAAAGAAAAAAAAATATAAAATGGAAAATGAAAGAATATTTAACAAATGGTGCTGGCATAACTAGATATCAACATGTAGAAGAATGAAAATAGATCTATTATCTATTACCATGCACAAAACTCAAGTACAAATGGATCAAAGACCTCAACATAAAGCCAGCCACACTTTACCTCATGGAAGAGAAAGTGAGAAGTATACTTGAACACATTGGCACAGGAAACCACTTTCTAAATATAACTCCAGTAGTACAGGCACTGAGAGAAACAATTAATAAATGGGACCTCCTGAAACTGAAAAGCTTCTTTAAAGCAAAGGACATGGTCAACAAGACAAAACAACAGCCTACAGAATGGGAAAAGATCTTCACCAACCCCACATCAGACAGAGGTTTGATCTCCAAAATATACAAAGAACTTAAGAAATTAGTCATCAAAAGAACAAATAATCCAATAAAAAATGGAGTACAGACCTAAACCGAGAACTCTCAACAGAGGAATCTAAAGTGTCTGAAAGACACTTAAGGAAATGCTCAACATCCTTAGCCATCAGAGAAATACAAATCAAAACAACTCTGAGATTCCATCTTATACCTGTAAAAATGGTCAAAATCAAAAGTACTGATTGCAGCTTATGCTGGAGAGGATACGGGGTAAAGGGAACACTCCTGTGTTGCTGGTGGGAGTGCAAACTGTTACAGCCACTTTGGATTTCAGTATGGCGATATTTCAGAAAATAAGAAACAACCCACCTCAAGACCCAGAAATACCACTATTGGGTATATACCCAAAGGATACTTAATCGTACTACAAGAACATGTGCTCAACCATGTTCATAACAGCATTGTTTGTCATAGCCAGAACCTGGAAACAACTTAAATGTCCCTTTACCAGAGAATGGATAAGAAAAATATGGTACATTTACACAATGGAGTACTATACAGTAGAAAAAATAATGACATCTTGAAATTTATGGGCTAATGGATGGGTCTAGGAAACATCATATTGAGTGAGGTAACCCAGACCCAGAAAGACAACTATCATATATTCTCACTCAAAAGTGTCTTTAGCAAAAACAAAAATGAAACAGCCTACAGTTCACAATCCCAGAGAACTTAGACAACAAAGAGGACCCTAAGAGAGACATACATGGATCTAGTGTACATGGAAAGTAGAAAAAGACAAGATTTCCTGAGTAAAATGCGAGCATGGGGACCTTGGGAGTGGGTAGAAGGGGAGGGAAGAGGAAGGGAGGAGAGTGGAAAAAATATATAGCTCAATAAAAACATTATATATAAGAAAGAAAAGCTGGCTAGAAATAAGCCAAGCTAATGATAGGCATTCATTACTAAGAATAAGTCTCCATGTATTTATTTGAGAGCTGGATGGCATCCCCAAAGAGCAAACAGTATAAAAGAAAACCCCAAACAAACAAACAAAAAAGCCAACTACATTTTATGCCTGAAAAAGGAAAATGAATGGATCTGTAGAAATTGTGTTAAGTGAAATAAGCCAGACTCAGAAGGATAGATATCAAATATTTTGTGTCGTATGAGGACTGTTGATTTAAATATACATGCATATGCCTGTTGGGAGAGGGGCCCCTTGTTTGTTACCAGCCGCCCATCTAGCTTAGACCCAAAATAATCACACACAAATTATATTAATTAAATCACTGCTTGACCCATTAGCTCTAACTTATTGGCTAACTCTTACATCTTTATTTCATCAATTTCTATTAATCTGTATATCACCATATGGCAGAGGCTTACTGGGTAAAATTCCCAACGTCTGTCTCCAGCGGCTCCATAGCTTCTCCTGACTCTGCCCTTTTTTCTCCCAGCATTCAGTCCAGTCCTCCCCACCCACCTAAGTTCTGCCCTATCAACAGGCCAAGGCAGTTTTTTATTCATTAACCAATAAAAGCAACACACAGACAGAAGGCTCTCCTACACCATATGCCTATACATATGTATGACTACTTATACATGGAAGGATAAAGGGGGTTAAGAGAGAAAAGGAAGAGGTCTAAATCCTGCCCTTTAGGATGCAATCTGCAGCAAACAAGGCATAAGGTCCTGAATGTGGGATACACTGACAAGTGTCATTCCCATCCTATGTTTCAGTGCTGGAGAACTTGAGACTCCCCAGGGACAGTGTCATCTCAGAATCACACAGCACAATCCCAGCACTCCTCAGGGACATCATCTTTGACAGCTGTAGAAATCCTCAAGGGCTGATACTGCTTCTGTGTCTATATCCATGTATCTATGTGTCATTCATTTACTTAATTTTATTTCTTTTAAAATGTGCACATAGCATACACATGCCATTTTAAAGAAATAATCCATGGGCATTATTTGCATTTGCACTGATATGGAATGCTTTCTGGCTTTGGTTCTTATTCTCTTGGGATGACTTTAGAAAGGAGGAGAAAACAAAAAGGCCTTTACCTGTTACCTTAAGGAAACACAGAGGAGAACAGTGGTTGCCAAGACTCTGGGAAGGAAGCTATTGCTTAATGTGTCCATATTTTCAGTCTTGGAGTATGAATGATTTGCTAATGGATGTGTGATGGCTGCACACTAATGTCCAATGACCTTTCTTTTTGGCTCTTATATTCTTTGCACCTCACCTCTGCAGAGTTCCCTGAGACCCGAGGGAAGAGGTTTGATGGATATATCCTATTTAGGACTTAGTGTTTCAAAGTCTTTGACTTTCTGCATATTATCTAGCTGTGGGACACTGTGTCTGTTTCCATATGCTGCAGAAGAAAGCTTTTCTGATGATGGCTGAGCAAAGTATCATCAGTATCTCTGAGTATAGTACAATTTTATTAGGAGTCATTGTTTTGCTATAGCTGGTTAAGGCTCTGTGTAGGCACCAGCTCAACTTTTCCATGTCCAGTGACTTGTGTAGGTATTGTATTCAGCAAAAGCACCTTGTTGTCAGTTTTTGGAGAGCAACCTATAGCCTTGGCAATAGTTTATTTGGGGATTCCCCTGGGAACCCTTTAGCCAACAATTCTATTAGATTTAATCCAATCCTGGTGCTGGAAGCTTTATTTGGTGACAGGAGATAGCCATTTGGGTTTTTGCCTCACCCATTATTTGGCAATTTCATTTAGATTGTCTTCACATATGTATATGTTTTAGGAAGTTTCTGTATTGAGTTTCCATACTATTCCTCAAATGAGATATCCCTTATTTCAGCTGTTTCTCCCGATATTTCCTTCCTCGTTCCCTTCTTCCTTCCCCATCCTCACTTGATCCTACTGTTCTAGTTCCCCATCCATCCATAACAATCTATTTTCTTTCCCTTTCCTAAGGAGATCTATCTGTCCCCGCCTTAATCCCTTATTCTATACCTAACCTCTTGGTCCAATTAACTATAGCTTGTGTATCAATGACTTAACAGCTAATACACATATAAATGAATACACACCATATTAGTCTCAATTTGGGTTACCTTTTTGAAGATAATTTTTTCTAGTTTCATTCAATTGCCCGCAAATTTTATGATTTCATTATTTCTTGACAGTTGAGTAATATCCCATGTGTATATGTATCATATTTTATTTATCTATTTAACTGTTGGAGGACATCTAGGTTGTTTTTAACTTCTGGATATTATGAATAGAGCAGCAATGAACATGGTTGAGCAACTGTCTCTACAGTAGGATGCAGCATCCTTGTGTATGTGCACAAGAGTGGAATAGTTGAATATTGAGATAGATTGATTCCCATCTTCTTGAGGAACTACCACACTGATTTATATAGTGTCTGTACAAGTTTGTATTCCCACAATCAATTAATGAGTGTTCCCCTAACTACTTCCTCACCAACATGAATGGTCATTTGTTTTGATCTTAGACATTGTGAGAGGTGTAAGATGAATCGCAAAATAGTTTTGATTTGTGATTCCCTGATGACTCAGGTTGTTGAGCATTTCTTTAAGTGTTTCTGGCCATTTGAGTGAGTTTCCTCTTTTGAGAATTCTGTTTAGGTTTTTTTTACCCCATTTTTAAATCGGGGTATTTATTTTCTTGATATTCAGTGCTCTAAGTTCTTTATTTGTTTTGGATGCGTAGTTGGAAAAAAATCCTCTCTCATTCTGTAGCCTGCTGCTTTGTTAACATGATGGTGTCTTGATATACAGAAGCTTTTCAGTTTCATGAGGTCCCATTTATTAATTGTTGATTTTCGTGTCCTCGTTAATGGTGTTCTGTTCAGAATGTCTTTCCCAGTTCTAATTGTTCAAGGCTATTCTACACTTTCTCTTCAATCAGATTCAGTATATCTTTTTTAATTATTAAAAAAATTTAAAATTTATTTGACATACCAACAAGTTTCCCCTCCATCTTTTCCTCCCATTCCCTCCCCTACCTCCTTTCTACCCACCACATCTACTCCTCAGAAAGGGTAAAGGCCTCCCATGGGAGTCAATAAAACATGGAATATCAAGTTGAGGCAGGACCAAGCTCCTCCCCCCTTGATTCAGTGTATCTTGTTTATATTGAGGTCTTTCATCCATTTTGAGTTGCGTTTTCTACAAAGAGTCATCTAATTTAGCCAGCATCATTTGCTGAAGATGTTGTCTATTTTCCAGTGTGCATTTCTGGTTTCTTTATAAAATATCAGGTCATCTATGATGATACCTCCAGAAGTTCTTTTATTTTTCAGGATTGTTTTAGTCATCCTGGGTTTTTGTTTTCCATATGAAGCTGAAAATTGTCCTTTCAAGATCTATGAAAAATTATGTTGGAATTTTGACGGGTATTGCATTGAATCTGTAGATTGCTTTTGGTAGGATGACCATTTTCACTATTTTAATCTTGTTGATCCATGAGCATGGGAGATCTTTCCATCTTCTGATACCTTCTTCAATGAATAGAAGTTTTGTCATAAAGGTCCATTACTTGAAGATTATTTGAGGCTATTGTGAAAGGTGTTGTGTCCCGAATCTCTTCCATAGTTCACTTATCATAATGGGCTACTGATTTTTTCCTGAAAATGTTTGTCAGCTGTAGAAGTTTCCTCATGGAATTTTTTTGGGGGTTACTCATGTATATTATCATATTATCTGTAAATAAGGACACATTGACTTCCCTATCAATTTATATCCCTTTGATTTCCTCCAATAATCTCACTGCTCTAAGACTTTAAGTGCTATATTGAATAGCTATGGAGAGAGTGGACAAACTTGTCTTGTTCCTGATTTTAGTGGAATTGTTTTGATTTTTGTTTTCATTGAATTTGATGTTGGCTATGGTCTTTGTGTAAACTGCCTTTATTATGTTTGGGTATGTTCTTTGTAGCTCTAATATCTCTAGGACTTTTATTATAAAGAAATGTGTGATTTCATCAAAGGTCTTTTCTGTATCCAATGAGATAACCATGTGGTTTTTGTCTTTCAGATTTTTTATATGATGGATTACATTTATTGGTTTATGTATGTTGAATCATCCCTGCATTTCAGGTATGAAACCTACTTGATCATGGTGAATGATCTCTTTTATGTGTTCTTGGATTCAGTTTGCAAGTATTTTACTGAGTATTATTGCATTTTGTTCAATTGGTCTGTAATTCTCTTTCTTCATTAGGTCTTCCTGTGGTGTGGAAATCAGAATAACTATGTCCTCAAGAAACAAATTTGGTAATGTTCCTTCTCTTTCTATTTTGTAGAGATATTTGAGGATTATTAGCAGTCTGGTGGAATTCTGTGCTAAAACCATGTGGTCCTGGGGTTTTTAAATTTTTTTTCCTGGTTGTGAGATTTTTAAATAACAGCTTCTATTTTACTAGAGGTTTTAGGTCTGCAGAAACAAATTGTTGAAAAACAAAATTATATTAAAAGCAGATTCTGAGTATCTTTACAGATGGTCCATAAAGGTAACTCTCAAAGTGCAATGTGTTATTACTTTCTCTCTTCCTCCTCCTCCACATCTTCATCTCTTCCTCCTCCTTCTTCTTGCCTTTTGGAGATTGGGTTTCTCTGTATAGCTCTGGCTGTCCTGCAACTTGCTCCTTAGTCAAGGCTAACCACAGACTCAGAGTTCTGCTTGCTGCTGACACCCAAGTGCTGGGATTAAAGATGTGTGTCACCACTGCTTGGTCCCAATTTCTCACTTAATGTAATCAATAAAAATGAAGAAACCTGAAGATTTCCCACAAAGTTTGTCTGTTGTGTTTGTTACAGACAGCTGGAGTGTAGTAGAATCTCACTATCAGAAAGCATTTGCTTTCTAGCTTCTTTAGGCCTTTATAATGACTTCTTTCAAATGCCATTGACTGAGTGGGAGAGGCAGATTAGCTACTGAGAGCACAGGCTGGTCTTCCAGAGGTCCTGAGTTCAATTCCCAGCAACTACATGGTGGCTCACAATCATCTATAGTAGGATGTGATGCCCTCTTCTGGCAATCATGTGTATATGCAGATAGAGCACTCAAATGTTATTCAGTGTTGTTTGAAATTCTTTGTCTACCTCCACAGTCTACCTCCACACGTGCCTGTGTGGGTTTGCAGTGCAGACTTCTGTGACTGTGAGTTTCTTGTGGATATTAATCTGAGACAGTCTTTGTCAAAGGTAAATCAATCAGTCCACTTGTCATCATGTGTTATTTATCTCCACCTATAATTTTTCTGTTAATTATCTATCATCTATCTATCTATTTATTTTTTATCTTTCATATCCATCCATCCATCCATCTGATGAGATGAGATTAGTTCGAGGTAGGATAGCTGTACTTTCTCTCTCTCTCTAAATTATTTATTATGTTTCTATTAGTCATGATTTATACTTTCAATATCTGATAATTTTTGAAAATTTATTAAGGCACACTTGACAAATAATTATAGGTGTGCAATGTAATATTTGTGTGTATACATATTGTAAAATGATTGCCACAATAAAGCTGTTCAACATACCCAGTATCCAGCACAGTATATCAGCTATATTCAACATAATGTACTTTTTATATCTAAAGTTATTCATACTTGCATAATCAAAATCTTGGCAAAGGGTATAATCAATGCACACTCATCATTCAGTAAAAGGAAATAATAACCTTGTCTATGATTTGGCATCACATCGACAAACTCTTCTGCCTAGTTGACTGAATGTTGGCTCAGTTTTAAATTAGTGTTACAGGCATTTTAACATAGCCTTTATGGTCAAGATCTGAAATACATATGTTTAAGAGAGAGCATCTGCTTTCTGGTTGTGAAAATACTTGCTTAAATTTTTGTTTTTCACTAGCAAAGGACATTGTCTCTAACTACCTTTCTGATTACTGAGACAAAAACTCCTGATGAAAACAACTCAGAGAAGTGAGAGTTTATTTACTTTCATAGCTGAAGTAATTACCGTGGCAGAGAAGTCATGGTGTCAAGCACAATGACCAGCATGGTTCCAGCTGTGGCATCAGAAGCACTGGCCACATGTGTGCACAGTCAGGAAGGAGAGAGACATGAAAGCTGGCTCTTCTCTTTTTCGTTTTCTCTCTCTCTCTCTCCTCTCTCTCTCTCTCTCTCTCTCTCTCTCTCTCTCTCTCTCTCTCTCTGTGTGTGTTGGACCCCAGCCTAGGGGACAGTGCCACTTACATTCTGAAGGGTTCCCAGAGGTGTGTCTACCAGATGACTCTGAATGCAGTCAAGTTGACAATGAAAGTTAATTATCACACTCTCACACAAGACATTACAAAGATGTATTTTTTTTAGTTTAATTAAGTTAACTGTTTTCATGTAAAAATGCCCAAAACCACACAATTTAAAACTTGAAGCCCATTTGTCTGAATGAATGGCCAAACTTCAGTTCACGGAACTTAGTGTGTGTACATATCTTTCTCAATGCACAGCATGTTATGGAAATGATAATTGAACTCAATTCACCTAGAATTATTATTCTAATTCTGTTTTCTTTGGCTTCCCATCTGTTTAAAATGAAAACCAAAACAGATGCTTTATTGAATGGCAGCAGGAAACAGGAGGAAATTCATATATTATATCCTCAATGCTGTTTACATAGAAGAAATATACAGGGGGCTGGAGTGGTCAGATTGAAAGCATAATTCAGTTGAAGACTTTGAGCTGTGGGAATCTTAGGCAGTTTCCCACCTTGAACATCTCAGTCCTGAATTACAGCTTCGCCAGCTCACTGAATTGTATGCACTGTCTCTCCCAATGCATGAGGATAGGTCTGCAGACTTAGGAAAAACAAGACTTCCCAGACTGAAGCTAGTAATTTACCCACCTGTCACCACCAAAGAAAATTATTGGAGTCAACAAGCAAATTCTCACAGAGATTTAAGTGGGTGTGAAGGTGAAATGGGTTTATCATTTTGCACTGGGGTGAGATCATGAAGTCCATCCCACTGATCCTCTTGTCTCGGAATTATGAAAACAATAAATTATTCAAATACATTAATTCAGAATTCAATCACATTAGGGCTCATTCAATCAGTCTTTCATTAATAACGGTACATTAAATGAAATGCAAATGCTAAGAAGCAATGCTAATCATGAAGCTACAAACCTCTGCCGAAGGAGCATCCGGGAACTCAGCTAATTAATTCCGGTTCATTCAATCTGTTAACTGAGCATTGCTTTGGATGTCTATCAGATGTCAGTGACAGGAATGAATGCTCTGGGAGTTTATCAAAGACTTTAAGATGCCACCTCAGAAGTGCTCAACCCTGTAAAGAACCACATTTATAGTTTGAGTCGTCAGAAAGACTTAGGGGCATACCTGAAGAGGAGGAGAAGGCTGAAGATTAAGAGAGTGATGTCCAGAGGTTTGAGGAATACAGTTGCATTCTACCATCAGCGTAGCTAACCTTAGGCCCAGGAAGATGCCTATGGCCCTTCTCCTTGCTTTCCTCTTTTTCTTGCTATTTGTGTGTGTGTGTGTGTGTGTGTGTGTGTGTGTGTGTGTGTGTGTACATATATGTGGAGTTTCAGGATGGTCTCCACCTTGTACTTTTTAAGGAGGGGGTTTCTCAATAGCCTGGAACTTGCACATTGGGTTAGGTTGAGTGACTAGCAAGCCCCAGGGTTCTGTCCCTGTTTCCCTAGCAATGCAACGATAAGCACATGCCGCTATGCCCAATTATTTACATGGGTTTTGGAAACTGAACTGCAGTACTCCAGCTTTCAAGGCAGACACTCTACTGGTTGACTTATCTCTTGTGGCCACTCTATCTTCTTGATAATGCTTCCTTGGCATCTTCTGTTATAAGAAGATGAGCCACAGTGACCCCTTCTAGAGAGGTAATGCTGAATTTCTAGGCTTTGGTGCTTACCTGAGTAACACAACCGAACAATACACAAGGGATGAAGGCTCACTCCAGCTTACAAGAGGGCTGCTTGCTGACACTTAGAAGGGGCCATTCTATAAGAAGTGTGAGATGCACAGGGAAAAGCAAAATGGACAGGAATTGGGAGATAGAATAGCTTAAGAAGGACATCATTGGAATCAGAGGCACAGGTGACAAGGAGGCAGAGTCTTTTTAGAGTTCTTGGCTTTAATGGAAGCCGTTGAGTCTGGTGATGCTCCTGCTAGTCTGAGCACCGAGTTATTGAACCTAATGGTCTAAAATATAAAACTCACACAGACACACACACAAGCACACGCTCACAAACACACACACGCAGAGTGGGGGAGACTCTGCAAGGGCTCCTGGGTGACCTTATAAAGCTGCTTTCAAAAAACGAATCTAAGGTAGGAAAAACTTATACTCTAATCTACCATGTTTATAAGATGAATACTTAAGCTTTGGAGATGGCTCAGTTAGTAATATGTTTGCTGGGCAGTCACAAGGACCTGGTTTTGATTCCCAGAACCCATGCAAGGAAGAAACAAAAGCTGTGTACGGTGACATTTAGTGTGTGCTGGTAATCCCAGAACTGGAGAGTTAGTTTAGATTACTGGAGCTCATTGTAAAGCCAGCCTAGTTTACTTGAATTCTAGGCTCTTGAGAATCCTTGTCCCATAAAGAAAAGATGGTAGACACCAGAGGCCGTCCTCTGTCCTCCTCATGTATGTGCACCTGTGCACACATGAAGATGCACACACTCAAATAGTAATGACATTACTATAAACTAGGCTGGCTGAACAACTATGTTGGCTAGCACTTGTAGAGGATGAAGGGTTAGAAGAAATGGACATGAATTTGCCAGCCTTGTCCAAGCTACTGGCAAGTGTTTTGGGCTTTTTATTGAATGTATTTCTTACATGTGGGACAGAAATGATGCAAGTATCAGTCAAGTAGCTCAACAGACTCTATACCTAGCACAGGCACACTGTGGATATTTTGTGAAGCTACGGTACGGATAAAAGAGAATGGGACGGCAGTCAGCACAGCTGTCACCAAGAAAACAGAGGGCTGAAATCGCTGGTGTGATGGGGGGAAGGGCCTACTGCTATTGAGAAGGCAAACTGGTGTCACCACCGTGGAAAACGGCTTCTCAACAAATCAGAAGTAGAACTGCAGAGACTTCCAGATGGTTCGGTGGGTAAAAACACTTGCCACCAGGTCTCCCGACCTGACTGTGATCTCCAGAATTCACATGATAGAAGGAGAGAGCTGATTTCTATATATTCTAAGATCCTCTGACCTTCATACATGCTGTGGTTTGCTCTCTCTCTTTCTCTCTCTCTCTCAATAAATCAATTAACAGTCAATAAATGTAGTATCTAATTTAGTTAAAGATAGAAATACCATATGACCCAGCTATAGCTGGGGAATGTAACTAAAGAATTATCGGTCATTACATCACAGAGTTGTACATCCACATCTATTGCTTCATTATTCACAAAAGTCAAGATAAAGAACCAGCTCAGATACCCAGCAACAGATAAATCATTGAAAGAATGTGGTCTATACACATAAAGAAATAGTAAAATTATGAGATTTGAAGGAAAATTATGAAATTGGACATCATTGTGTTAAAATGAAATCAGCAAGAACTAGAAAGACGTCGCAGTTTCTCTCACATGTAGAAGCTTGATTTACACATGTTTCTGCATATGTGCACATTTATATAGAGCATGAAAGTGGAAAGGGGCTATGGGAAGGGAAGAAGGTCTAAGGGAGGGTGTGGAGGACAACAGAGGGAAATGGAATGGAATATATTATTATTTGACATGAAGGCAGAGGGTGGACTATTTGAGTGAGGAAAGAGACAACAAAGAGGGGGAAGTGTGTAAGGGAGGGAAACAGCTGAACAAGAAAAACCTAAAAAGAAAAGAGAGCTTCAGACACTTTGCTTTTCATGGGATAAGAGCAGAGAAGGCAGTTCCATGCTGTCAGGGCCACCAGGTTACAACTCTGCACACACAATGCCTCTCTGGGGTGTGATTTCCATTATCTCTGCTGTATCTGATAAGAAGAGCTGGAGTGGTAGAAGTGGGTACCAGGACTACCCCTCCCATCACACAACCCCCCTGCCAAAGATCTGAGCTTCCTAAGCTGAAGGAAGACATCTCTTTCCTCACCACATTCCTGGTGAAGATGAAGACAACGTATCTTACCATATCCTCAGGTCAGCTTCCTGTCTGATAAACACAAGTTGTTGCAGCAGACAATGTTGGGTCGCTGTTAAATGATTTGAAGTTAGTGAGCAGGCCAGACATCTTATATTTGGGGAGTACATTTTTTCCTTTAATAATTTTAGTTCTGAGCTCTTGCCAATCTTTGCAATTCCTCACATTTATTTTTGCCCTGTTCTCAGCCCACAGCTGTTGTCATCGCTGAGGTAAATCCCCCATCTCGAAAGCTGAGCCAAAATTATGGGCTTTCTTTTCACTTTTTAAAAGTTGTTTTAGAATTGTTTATTATTTTAACATCTCTTGCTAAGATCTTAAGAGTTCAGGAGGAAAATAGACATTCTTAAATCAAATCAGCTTTAAAGTAGGTCAGGCTTGGTGCTACTGTAATTGCATTTGACATTTTGCCTTAAACAAAGTCACACATTGCTAACAACTTAAATAAACCTTGCTCTTTGGAGACCAGATTGAAAAATGGACTTGCCCCATTGTGTGGGTGGGGCTTGCTCTGAAAGCTGAAAGGGGATGGGAAGGAGCTTATAAAAACAGAACACAGATCTCTGTAGCTGGCCAAATGGTTTTCCTTCTGCTCAAGTGTGAGACGGAGACTGGGTCCCTGTAGACTGGCTTTAGTTAGATTCTCATTCTCATGCCTCTTATGGGATTGTTTTCCTCCATCAATTAACTACTCATCAATTAATTGACCTTGGTTCTCTTTTTCATTAAAGAGTTTCTGATGTATTACAGATGGCTTAGATGTACAGGATTGCATAAAATCCCTCAGATCAAACACTATGAACCACTGGGCAATGTCTTCTTCTGGCTAAGCCAGTATATATTGCTTTGCACATGTGGTAGATGGATATTTTCCTCCTGGGTTTTCTGTTCTTATCATCTCCTCAGGTCATGCACTTGTGCATATGCAGAACTTTTTTATTCCTTTAAAGTATTATTATTTATTAAAAAGTTCATCCTGAATAATGCATTGTGAGCACTGTTCTTGCACACACTAAAATGTTTGCCTTTACTTTCCCCTGTGAATTTTACTTTTCTTCATCGCTTTTCTCTTCCTGGATTCTACTTTAGAAGGTTGTTTTCTTTTACCTGTCATTTCACCCATGTTTACATCTTCATTTTTCTATGTATTCTTAAGTTTGTTAGTGATTGGATTCATTACTATTTTTTATAGTGCCAAGCATTTAATTTTTTCTATTTTATCTTGGTTTTGGAAACCTAAGTTCAATTGACCCAATTATGTAGTGGTTTCTTCAAACCTGGAT
>PVIU01023186.1:0-27913 GCA_004026605.1 Ondatra zibethicus | reverse complement strand
ACAAAAAAAAAAAAAAAAAAAAAAAAAAAAAAAAAAAAAAAAAACAAAAAAAAAAAAAAAAAAAAAAATAAAAAAAAAAAAAAAAAAAAAAAAAAAAAAAAAAAAAAAAAAAAAAAAAAAAAAAAAAAACTTTGTCAATTGCACATCTGACAGAACACAGGTATCTGGAACTCACAGAACTCAAAAACAACATTAATAAAACAAATAACCCTACCTTTAGATTTCTTTATTCTTCTTTATCTTTGCTGTTGTTTTGGTTCAGGTGAGTGGGTTATTTCAAGGGTTTTGTTGCAATCTCAATAATTTGTCTTCTTGGTTCAGTCAGCTGCTAAAATTCTATAGTAATGGGTGGAAGATATAGCTCATTGCTTGAAATAATGTATTTGTTCTTCTGGAGGACCTGGGTTTGATTCCTAAAATCTAAATCACGTAGATCAACCACCTGTAACATTATCTCCAGGGAACCTTTAATGTCTAGGCCTCTGTCTTCACAGATGGATAGATACCCACACACAGACACATCATTGAATCATATAAAATAATTTTGCCGTAAATATCTATTTCATACTAATATAATATATAGCTACACATTTTTTGTTTTTATTCCTTTGCAAATTTTCCTCATTTTGCTCAACTCTTCACATTTATATTTTGGTTTTATTTTAAAAATGTCAAATAATATGCTCTAAAACACATGCCTTCTAAGTGCTAGAAACAGAATTTAAATTCATTGTGTGAGTCAAAGTCTAAATTCTAATCACAAGTTTTATAATGAACACTTTGAATGAAAGTACAGAAATTAGAGCACGTTTTAACTAGATTAATACACAGTAAACCTGTGACATTGTTTCTGAGAAAACTGGATGACCAATTGTGTTTGATTCAGAATCACTGAGGCTAGATTGATTTGTATCCCTGAATTCATTAACTGAAAACAGGTATTGAATTCCAAATCAAGTATAAGTGTGTATATCTTATTATAATTAGTAATATGCATAATTAATTATGACTTGCATATATTTGAATATTTTTTAAAAATTAGTGAAAGAGCAATCTTCCACATGATAAAATGACAAGTAAATTATTTATCTTTTTAAAGTAAAATTTAAATGAAAAAAGAGAATTTGAAAATTGGTTACAGTTCATAAACCACGATACTTTTTGCTTCTTTCATTTTGATTGAATTAAGAATACTGGTGATGACATCATCTTAAACTCAATCCCTAACCACATACATACTCTTCCTATAGATATTTGTGTGCACTGAGAGAACTTTTTACTTTTACTCCATGGTAAAGATTAGAAAGGTCTTCTGGATTCATTAGTGATAAATAAAAAAATGGAAATTATTAGAGGGGAAAAATAAAAATAAAAGAATTTTCCAGAACCTGTGCATGAAGGCAAAATCCAAATTCTGTAGCTACTGGAGAATTTAATGTGGAAATTCTCCAATACTAGGAATGGGTGCCAGTTAGCAACAAATGCTGAGAGAAATGGGTACATTCTAAACATATGGTTCTATGTTCTGTTTTCAAAACCATCTTTACAAGGTTGGACAAATTAAATGATCAAGTTGAAATTCTGTAATTGATAAAATGAAGACACTTATTTAATTTAGCGCTATTACACTACACTTAGATTAAATTAATTTATATGTTACTTAGCAAAAGTTCACACTAAAAATATTAGAACTGAACATAAGAAAACTCTATTCTGGGGTTGGGGTTAAGAACATTGATAGTCCTTTTTAAGAGTACTGATATTTGATTCCCAGCACCTACATGATGGCACACAGCTGTCAGTAACTCCAGTCTCTGGGAACTGGTGCCTCTTCCGGCCTCTGTGGAACACTGGACACAGAAAAACATGCAGGAAAAACAGCCATACACAACACATTAAAAAAATTTTTTAAAAAATATCAGTTTATTCTCATCACCGTGTATACTTTCCAAGTTCCAATATTTATTTCCTTTATGTGCTTTTTGCTTTTGAGAACTTTGTACGTAGAGTAAAATTGCATCAATGTAAACATAGGTAATAATGGAAATATATTCTTGAAAAACTGTCTGTAATTATAATTTCCATTATCACATTTTAATGTTTCAGATAAAAGCACCTAACACTAGAACATTAGGGAAACCTTTGATTACCCAGCAATGTTTCATTTATAATTTGAGAGTTTGAGATAAGTAACATAATGAAATATTAAAATGTATTTTGTTTTAAAATATTTAAAACACATTAACATTTGACACAAATTGCATGACTCAGACTTTATTCTGTCACCTAGAGGCTCTTTTGCAGCATGAATAGTGATACACTTTACTGCAGTTAGCAAGAAATCTATGCAATTCATTCATTTTCATACCATCACACTAAAACAAGCAGATTATCTGGAAATACTATATGCATGTTGAGGCCCTTTATTTCCCTTACTCATATGTTCAGTATGCATTCTTTCCTTTTTACTTCAAATGAATTCTGGTTCTTTAATTTAATTTTGAATTCTGCTCAAAAAATTCACAAAGTGAGAATTTAAAAATAGGCTTCATTTTAAAGTTTTAATGTTTCCTGTATCTCTTGTAATTTTTTTTTAAAAATGTTTCTTCCTATATCCTAGTCCTTTATTTTAGTCTTTGTCAGTTGGTAGTGTTAATTACCAACTTGATGTTAATTGTGTGGATTTTCACAATCTCATTTGTTGTTGCATATTCATGAACATCTCTAATGATACATCTAAATAAGGAAGTCTAATATCTTCTATCCTTAAAATAAATAACTATAACAAATACATTCAGAAGAACAATAGGAGCAGTACACTGAAACCATTTTTATGATGCCATTGAAGAATGTTACACTTCTTAAAGAGTGTATTAACAAATAGAAGTTTGTGTCTGGAACTGCAGCAACTTGATCAGATGAAATTGTGTTTCCGAGGCAAAATTAATATAGCAATATTTTGGCTTTTATCATTAAATACAAACTTCCATGGGTTGTTTACAAACACCAGTCTAGGTGACACAAAATAACAGAATTTTTTTCTCTCAGAGTGATGAAAGAAATACCGAATATGTGTTAAGTATATTAGTTGTAATTCTTGAGAGGAACAGAACCAATAGAATAAATAGACAAATATTAAAATAATTTACTAAGTCAGTTTGCACTGAAATAATAACAACAGTTGAATCACACCTGAGAATCTGAACCTGACGGTTGCCGGATACTTGAAGATGGATATCTCACAGTCAGAGTGGCTCCACAGTGGTTGTTTCACAATGAAGTTGTTATGAGGTCATATATTGCTTTACAAGTCAGCAATATCAATCTGTTATCCAAAACATACACTGTTCCTGGAGAGCCACTGGTCCTCAAACTGGGAAGACTGAAAACTGGGAGATGCTGTTTCTGATATCAGGTAAGGAATCAGAAGCTACAGAAACAGGATAATTTAACTCCTTGGAATGGAAGAACAAGTGAACAAAGGCGAATGAGAGATCATTCTTTCCCCGTGACTGTTTTTACCTTAGCAGCTACCCGAAGATAGAGTGCATCTTCCCCACTCATTAAGGCCTTTAAAAAATCCTCCACTGAGTCTTTCTACACAGGTGATTCTAATTTGTGGCAAGTTGACATTAAAACCACACATCTCATTATGATTGTTCTTTTCCTCTCACTCTGACTGAGATTGTTCTTATTGCTGCTCTTTGAGATTCAGCAACTACAGGATTTATACGCTTTTCATAGACACATCCCTCTGACCCTTGCTTCTATCATGATGATTAATTCAACTCCATGTCTGCACTTCATATAGCCTTTTCCATAAGGACAATGACATTTCATTTAGAACCCACCCAAATCCACTACGCACTTGTCATGACTAATGACATTTACAAAGACACAGTTTCTAAAAACAGTTATATTCTGTAGCTTTCAGAGGACATGGGTTTTGCATAGACATTATTTCACACTATTAGGAGCTAAACTCTTAAGGGATTTTTGAGGGTATTTTTAGTGTAAAAAAGTTGAACATTAAATTAATAGCCTATACACCCTTAGATGTCAATAAGGGAGTTCTAAAGATAAACATTTTACATATTAGTAAACCAATATTCAAATTTTTCTTATGACATATGTGGTTTCTGAATTACATGATAAAATAGTAGAAAATAAAATTCAGAAGTATGGATAACTTGCCTTTCAAAAATCTGTTTTATTTCTAGGGTATAAAAATAGGCTATACAGGATTTGACATTTTCTGTGGGAAACACTGAAAGATACAGTGCACTTTATATGATGATGAGAGTTCTTATATAAGTTTGTAACCTGTGTTCAGTTTTTATTTAAGAAATTCTCTGTCATTCAATGTCACATAGGCAAGTGCCACTATGAATAGTAATTGTGAGAAAGTCCTTTACTACAACACAAGCTCCTGGAGTTGACAGAGGGTCTGTGACATCTCTTGATTATTCTTGTAACCCTGAACTAAAATAGTATAACGGCCAACATGAAACTTGGTAATAGCTGCTTAATTAAGAATGAATATTTTAGCCATAACTCTTTCAATTAAAACAGGTGAAAGTGTTCTAAACTTTGTGTTTTAAAAAAATAGTTACAAAGGCTTCATTCCAGTTCATGACAAACATCTTAAATTATAAATTGATCACTTTCTGCTAAAGTATCCTTTATTCATTAGATGTGAGAAAGAAATTTAAAAAGTCCAACTTAAGTGAGTACAGAAATAATTTGATAATTTGATTTTTATATCAAATAGATATGGATTTTTTAATTCAGAGGACCACCATCTTAACCAAAGCAGGTTGTTTTCATATTCGTAATTCAGACAATCATCCCGCACCATCAATCAATCATTTAAACATGGGTATCTGCATGTTATTGAACTCCTCAGCACATAGGAAGAAGAAACACGAATATTATTGTCCAAAATGTCTGAGTGGTCAAGTCCCTTAACTTTTCATCAACAAAAGTAAGTACATGTTGAACAAATAATTTTAACAAAATGCAGTTCTATATGCTAACAGACACTAAATAGTAAACTGCAGTGTGTTCTTCTTAGGGAACATTGTAGACAACAAAGCACTTGCTCTATTTTCACTGTGCTATTTCTCATGTAAGAAAATACACCTTCACAAATTTCTCTTGAGAAGAGAAATGTGGAATATTATGTTATTTTTCATGCAATTATTAAAAATATTAAATGAACTTTCTTAGAAACTGACATTCCCAAAGCTCATTTTCAACTTGCTCTAAACATTGCATTAATTGAATATTTCTATGTTTTGGGAGAAACATTAAGTAACAAGATAATTCCTAATGATTTATTTATAATTGAAATTTGACCCAAATTAAATTCTCATTAAGAAAGTGATTATTTTTATAAACTTAGATACAGTTGGGATCAGTATACTGAAAACATAATAGATATTGGTTTTAAGAGCTTTGTACACCAATGCACATATTTTGCACATCAAAGGAAATAAATTGGTTACAGATGTTTTAAGGTATAAAATATATAAATATAAGAAATATATAGTATGTATTTGAATATAATTATACCATTCCATCTATTAATGATACAAATGTGCAAGTTCATGTAAACACAATATAGACTAAGAAATTCTAAATGCTCTTCCTTTCTCTATCTTCTTTGTACTGGGATTTGTTCTCCTATGTGATCCCTCACCCTGAAAGTATAGACCTGAGAGACTGAAGGAGAGACTCCCAGCAGGCTGGCTGTCTCACAGGCCCTGACCTTACTCATCACTAGAGCACCTTCCATTTCAAGGAACACTGACACACAGCTACTGGGGCTACAGCTGCCACAATTCGTTGGCTAGCTGTGAGTTTGGGATTGGGATTGTTGGAGGAGCCTCGTCATCGTTATGCTAGGACCATTCTCTGAAACAACAGCTCTTCTGCTCGATTCTGAGCATGCCTTACAAGAGGCAATGGTGGTCTCTTTTCCTAGTGGCAGCCTTTCTAATCCTTTCCTCCATGTGGAGCAGCCATTTCCTTTATTTCTACCTCACATACTTGTTTCTCCCATGTTTGATATGCCCTGTATGTTGCATTTCCTCCATTAGACAAGAAGTTTAAGGGAAGTATTTGGCAAGGGATTGACTGAGAGAAAACAAATAAATACATTTGTAATTTAAAAAAATTACAAATAGAATTATGGTGTGGGAGGTCCTTCTGTCTATGTGTTGCTTTTATTGGTTAATGTATAAAGAAACTGACTTGCCCTGTGATGGGGCAAAAGAACAGAGCTAGGCGGGGAAAACTAAAGTGAAGTGGGAGAAAAGAGTCAGGGTCAGAAAGAAGCCCTGTAGCCCACTGGAGTCAGATGGTAAGCCATAGACATGTGGCAATACACAGATTACTAGAAATGGGTTAAATTAATATGTAAGAGTTGGCTAATAAGAAGCTAGAGATAATGGGGCAAACAGTGATCTAATTAATACAGTATCCATGTGGTTATTTTGAGGCTAAGCGGCCAGGAACCAACAAGCAGCCTCCTCCTTACTACAGAATTATACATAATTACATAATTGTAATGTCTAATATTCCTTGAAAAGCTATATCTGTTTCATTGATTCTGCTTTTATTTGAGAGAAAGAAGTTTTTCAATGAACATATGCACACTGATACAGTGGTTAGACAAGTAACATTATCCTTCCACAGATAATTAATGTGGGTTTCATTTAAGCTCTTCGTTAAGTCCAGGCCACAGCAACAAATAGGCCCGGTCACATAATAAAGTTGTCGTTCATTATACTAGGCCTGTAGACCAAAGATAGATGCCCCAATATTGCAAAGAATTTTGGGTGACTGTCCAGGAAGCCAGCTGTTTCTCACAATTTATAGAAGTCACTTGCTTGTAGTTCCTGCTTACTCAGTTAGTATTATTTCCTTCCTGCATCTCTGAGGGAGTTGAAGATTAGATAGTTATAGTTTACTAGACAGAGAGTTATAATAGAAAGTAAATTAGGTTTAAGACTTTGGACTCACCAAGACAAGATAGATATGGAGTATTTTCTCTAAATTTATCAAACGCAAATGGACTAGACATTGTTGATGCACTTATTGTCTGCATATATTGTATACAGTCATTTTACTTATTGCATATATTTTTTCTTTTATTAGTCATAACTTTTCCCTTTTTTATATTGGACAAAAAGGAGAAATATAGTGATATTTCATTTACGTTTTAATAAATAAAGACTGCCTGAAGTTCAGAGAGCAAAACAGTAGCACTGTTTAGCCTTATAGACCAGGCAGTAGTGACACACATTTTAAATTCCAGTAGTCACACTAGTTTGCCATAGAAACCAGGCAGTAATGGTGCATGCCTTTAATCCCAGCACGAGAGAGGAATATAAGAGTAGGTACAGCTTCCACAAACAGTTTCATTCTGAGATTCCTGGAGGCAGGATCACTATTTTGAACTGAGGTTGAGGTAAGAGACAGTGTCTGGCTGTTTTGCTTTTCTGACTTTCAGGTTAAACCCCAATATATTTTTATTAATCATACTACATCCAAGGCCATAGTTTTGGCATTTGGATAATTAGTAAATGTTGTACTCATAATCTTTTGTAACCATAAACTGTTAACATTAGAATCTGACTTTGCTATTATTCTACGGTATAGTCTCATCTATCTTTTCCTTTAAACATCGATAATCCTGTTCTTCCATGCAATTGTTAATGTTTTTAAGTTACACTAGATCGAGAAGGGCCTAGGTTATTATCAGAGCACTCCCAGCATATCTGTGAGGTGACGTCCTCAAATAATTAACTGAGGGCAGACCTTTCATGAATATATACAGCACTATTCCACAGATGGGGGACCAGAAGAGGAAAAGGGGAAAATAAGGCCAGCCATGGGCACTGACATTCTGTCTCTTCTGTCTCTCTTCTGCCATGCCTTGAGTAGGCTGCACCATATGGTGTCAGCATGACTTTTTATATCCTGAGCCTTGTGTTGTTTATGTTATTTTCAACTTTACACAAACTATAGTAACCTGAAACAAAGGAAACTCAATTGATAAAACCCCCCATCAAATGGGCTTGAAAGGAAGGCTTTTTTTTCGTGATTGATGGTTGAAATGGAAGAAACCTCATTTCTCTAATGGACAGAAGTGTTGAATATTTTATTCACATATTTTTTAGTCATTACATATTTCTTCATTTGTGTAACTGTTTGTTCAATTAATTTGACAATTTCTAGAGTGAGTGCTTTGGTTTCTGTTTATTTATTAATTTCTTAATGATCTTCATTCATGGACTCCAGATATTATTCTTCTGCCAGATTTATATTTGGCAAATGTGTTTTATCTCTCTCTAAAATGTTTCCTTTCGTTGCTCATTGTTATCTCTGTTGTATACAAGGATAAATTTTTGCTTGTTTTGTTTTATTTGTGAGGAAGAGGGAGATTTTATTGTTAGGGTATTATTTTAAGAATGTTGAAAGATTATATTCTGTGCTGTTGAATGCTTTCAAAAATATATCTTGAAGAACTGAAAGTTGCACATTCAGGTCTCACTTTAGTTCTTTAAATGTTTTAGAATTGATTTTTTCTACATTCATCCTTCTACATGTAGATATCCAATTATCCAAGCACCATTTGATGAACAGGCTGTCCTTTTTAAAGTGTATACTTTGAACCAGTGTCAAAGATGGATTTAGGTGCATTTATTTTAGGGTCAATTTTCTATTTTCCTGTCTGTCTGCGTTTATATCACTACCATGCTGTCATGTGTTACTGTGGTGTTACAATTTAGAAAGATGAGATACTAGGACATGATATTCCAACATTTACCTTTTCACTCAAGATGTTTTTGACTGTTGCTCCTTTGTTGTATCCATCTATATATCTTTTTTTCTGGCTCTGTAAAGATTACCATTGGAATCTTTATGAGCCTTGCATTGAAATTGAATATAATTCTTACCATAAACTTCTATGCAGTAGGTATTTTTTTGTCATTCATTGAAACCATAACAAATACTAAACGTGCCTAGCAATATGTTGAGATGCAATATATATCATAAAACCAACTTTTACTTTTATAAATATAAATTTTAAAAATAAAATTAAAAATAATCCTTTTAAAAGGACAGGATAATGTAAAATGGAAAAAAGAGATTTTTGAAAAATACATTAAAATCTATACTTTGTTGTTTGCTTAAGGAAGAAAGGAAAGAGTGCTTGAAAGCATAAAAATAAGAAACAGTCATGAAACA
Source organism: Ondatra zibethicus (assembly GCA_004026605.1). Taxonomy (NCBI): domain Eukaryota; kingdom Metazoa; phylum Chordata; class Mammalia; order Rodentia; family Cricetidae; genus Ondatra; species Ondatra zibethicus. Next base: position 18,655 of record PVIU01023186.1, on the reverse strand, counting down.
GAAGAGTTGCTTCAGTAGGAAGTCACTTTCCAGGGATGTTTGTTGACCCAGTGAAATTTCCACAGACATAGTGCATTGACTGGCTAACTAATGCTTTGCATAGCAGCTGTCACTAAGACTCTGGCACTGAGGTAAACATGCACAAGTCAGTGGAATGCAATAGTGAGTTTAGAAAGGTGCCAGGTTATAGAAATGATCAGTGTCTTTTGGATAAAACACAGAGGCAATCTAAGGAGAAATGAAGTACAATTTTCCTCAAGTGTCGGTGAGTAGAAACTGTATGCAACAGCAACAGCCACAAAATGGACGAACACTCGTCCATACAGAACATTTTGTGTAAATACACAGAACTTCTTTCTGAAATAAAGACAATAGAATTCTGATCTACATAATAAAAAATTAGACGTGACTGAATCACTATCAAGAATCACACCAAGAAAATGAAACGATGATTAGCTGATATACAGTACAACACCCCAACACTAATGAGCAGTGTATCTGAAGAAACAAATTGTGGGTTGTTGAACGACATGTATCCCCACAGGTTTGAATTCAACATTAGATCTTCAGCTGGTGATGCTGTTTAGGGAGACTTGGGAAGTGTGGCCTAGATTGAGAAAATATGTCCCTGGAGGTAGATTTTGAGACTTCAAAGCCTTGTGTCATTCCCAGTGTGCCTGTTCTGTCTCTCACTGTGATTCAGTATGTGAGCTTTCAGGTTCTCTTCCTGTATTCGTGCCAAATGTTTGCTGTCATACCTCCCACCAAGATGGACTCTAATTCCTCTAGAACTATAAGACCAAATAAATGGTTCTTTCTGTAAGTTACCTTGGTCATGATATTCTATCATAGCAATGTAAGTGTAAGTAGTACACACAACATGCAGAGGTAAAAGGGCTGAGAATGTGGTCACAATGCTTGCAAACACTGAAAATACTTAGAAAATAGTCATTGAAAACCAGAGAGAGAGAAGATAACAGGCATTCTCAGGTAGGAAGGTATGTCCATTCATAAATGTCACATTGCTAATTTAAATGCAAAATTAGAAAAGTTTTAGAGTGTTGCCATTATTTAAGCTTCTGTTCTAGTAATTCTAGTCTATATTATTTACCAAAAATAAGCAATAGAGCAAGCACATACAAAGATTTTGACAGGCAAACTTACAGCAAACTGTTGTGTAATGCTGTCAAAAATCCTTACACAACCAGAAATATTTTGGTTAGATACTGTTCAAGCTGTGGTTATGAATCATTTCAGCAGAATCATCTCAGCGATGAAAAAGAATGGGTGAATGTTTATAAACTAATATAATAATCTTAAAATCATTATGCTGAGTTGATGGAGCAATGCAAAAAAGAGTATAATCATTATGGGTTCATTTGTGAATGATTTAATAATATTCAAAATTACCTGTAGTGAAAGGAAACAAGTGAATATTTTTCCAGCATTGCTTTTAGTTTAAGAGAAAAGTGGGAGGAAGAGATTACAAAACATTACTTTTGGTTGTGATGGATACATTCATGATCTTGAGTATAGTGTTGATTTTAGGTTATATACATACACAGAACTTAGCAAATTGCATAATTTAAGTAATAACCAGTTTATGTGTCAGGTCTCAAGTTTTATTTTATATTTACACACCATTCCTTGACTGAAAGGCTATTTATGTTATTTTTCTAGCACAGCTTTTAAAAATAAAGATTTTATCCATAATCATAATGGAATAATGAAATTAATCCATACAAATAAAGCATGCACCACTCATCATCTCTTTGGAATTAGCGTAATAGAATGTTAGGGTAAATGGGTGAACTTGATTGGCAAGATTAAAGGAAATTAAGAAATATGTCATTTTCAGGAAAGCATGCCTACTATGTGTAATCAGATGAGTGAATAAATTACTGTATTTAAGGTACATATGCTACATGAGTCACTGAGTAATGTTTTCATTATCTTTTTTATTATTCTTCTGTTTTTATTATTACTTAAATTGATTCCTTTATTTTAGCACCCTGACAGCAGTTTCCCTTCACTCCTTCCTCCCTTTCTCTTCCCTTTCTTCCCTCCCCAGTTCACTCCTCCTCTGTTTCTATTCAGAAAGGGCAAGCCTCCCATGGGTGTCAGCAAAGTGAGGAATACATTTCTGGAAGCCAGTCAAATCATTAGGGACAGGCTCAGTTCCCACCACTAGGAGTCCTGCAAGTAGAACAAGCTGCACAACTGTGACACACATGCAGAGGGTGTAGGTCAGTCCCACACAGGGTCCTGAGCTGTCCATACAGAGCCTGTGAGCTCCATTGGACCTTGGTTATTTGTTTCCTGATTTTTATTAAAATAAAACAAAAACTATCTTTTTTCATTTTAAATACCAACTGCAGTTCCTACTCCCACCTGGCCTCCCCTGCCCTCCACTTTCACCCCCATCCCACTCTCCATCCACTCCCCAGAGAGGGTAAGGCACATTGCTTTGAGGAAGGACCAAGGACCTCCCCACTATAGCTAGGCTGAGCAAGGTATCCCTCCAAATAAAATGGGTTCCAAAAAGCCAGTACAAGCAGTAGGGATAAATCCTGGTGCCAATACCAGTGGCCCGTCTGCTCCAGTCATATAACTGTCACCCACATTCAGAGACACTAGTTTGGTCCTATGCTGGTTTATTCCCTGTCCGGCCAGAGTTGGTGAGCTCCCATTAGTTCACATAAGCTGTTACAGTGTGTATCCCCATCATGATCTTTACCTCTTTGCTCATATTCTCACTCCTTCCACTCTTCGACTGGACTATGGAAGTTCAGGCCACTGCTCCACTGTGGATCTCTCCCTTTGCTTCCATCAATTGTTGAATGGAGGTTCCACAGTGACATTTAAAATAGTCATTAATCTGACTACAGAGCAAGGCCAGTTCAGGCACCCTCTCCACTAGGGTCTTACTTGGGGTCTTCTTTGTGGATTCCTGGGAAATTCTCTAATGCCAGGTTTTTTGCTAGCCCTATAATGGCTTCCTCATTCAAAATATTTCTTATCTTGTTCTCTGTCTCTGTCGTTCCCCCATCTTAACTATATCATTCCCTCAAGTTCTTTTTCCTCCCCTTTGCCTTTCCTCTTCCTCTTCTACCCTCCCCCATGCTTCCAGTTTTTTCAGGAGATCTTGTCTATTTTCCCTTCCCTTTCCCTCCCTTTCCATTTCCTTTCCCTTCCCAGGGGGATGTGTGTGTGTGTGTGTGTGTGTGTGTGTGTGTGTGTGTGTGTGCGCGCGTGCGTGCGTGTGTGTGTGTGTGTGTGTGTGTGTGTGTGTGCGCACGCGCTTCTCTTAGGGTTCTCCTTGTTACTTAGCTTCTCTGGGGTTATGGACTATAGGCTTGTTATCCTTTGCTTTACAGCTAGTATCCACTTTTGAGTAAGTACATACCATGCTCATCTTTCTGAATCTGGGTTAACTCACTCTGGATTTTTTTTTTTTTTGCTAATCCCCTTCATTTGCATGCAAATTTCAAGATGTCATTGTTTTTTTTACAACTGTGTAGTACTTCATTGTATAAATGTACCACATTTTCTTTATCCATTCTTCAGCTGATGATTATCTAGGTTGAATCCATGTTCCGGCTTTTACAAATAATGCTGATATGAATATAGTTGAATACACGTCCTTGTGGTATGCTTGAGCATCCTTTAGGTATATACCCAAGAGTGGTATTGTTGGGTCCTAATGTAGGTTGATTACCAATTTTCTGAGAAACCACCATACTGTTTTTCAGGTGATTGTACAAGTTTACATTCCCACCAGCAATGGAGGACTGTTCCCTTTATTCCTCATCCTCTCCAGCATAAACTATCATTGATGATTTTGATCTTAGCCATTCTGACAGGTGTAAGAAGGTATCTCAGAGTCATTTTGATTTGCATTTCCCTGATGGCTAAATATGTTGAACATTTCCTTGTGTCTTTTGGCAGAGATTCTTCTGTTGAGAATTCTTTCTTTGGATCTGTACCACATTTTTAATTATTTAGAATTTTGATGTCTAATTTCTTGAGTTCTTTGTATATTTTGGTGATCAGTCTTCTGTCTGATGTGGGGTTGGTGACTATCTTTTACCATTCACTAGGCTGCCTTTTTTCTTATTGACTGTGTCCTTTGCTTTACAGAAGCATCTCAGTTTCAGGAGGTCCCATTTACTTATTTTTGTTCTCAGTTCCTTGCTACTGGTGTTATATTTAGGAAGTAGTTTCTTGTGCCCATGAATTGGAGGCTAATTCCCACCTTCTCTTCTATCAGGTTCAGTGTGGTTGGATTTATATTGTGGTTTTTAATCCATTTGCACTTGAGTTTTGTACATGGCATTAGATATGGGTCTATTTTCATTCTTCTACATGTTGACATCCTGGTATGCCAGCACCATTTGCTGAAGATACTTTTTTTTCTACTGTACAATTTTAGCTTCTTTGTAAAAAAATCAGGTGTTAATAAGTGTGTGGATTAATATCCAGTTCTTCGATTCAATTCCATTGTTTAACCTGTCTGTTTATATGCCAATACCAGGTTGTTTTCATCATTTTAACTCTGTAACAGAGCTTAATGTCAGGGATTGTGATTCCTCTGGAAGTTCCTTTATTGTACAGGATTGTTTTGACAATCGTGATTTTTTTTTGTTCTTCCATATGAAGTTCATTATTGTTCTTTCAAGGTCTGTGAAGAATTGTGTTGGAATTTTGATGGTATTGCATTGAATCTATAGATTGCATTGGTAGGATAGCCATTTTTATTATGTTGATCCTACCTATCCAGGAGCAAGGGAGATCTTTTCATTTTCTGGTGTCTTCTTCAGTTTCTTTCTTCAAAGACTTAAAGTTCTTGTTGAACAGGTCTTTCACTTCTTTCATTTGTGTTACCCCAAGATATTTTATGTTATTTGTGGCTATTGTGAAGGGTGATGTTTCTCTGATTTCTATTTAAGCTTTTTTTTAATCATTTTTTACAGGAGTTATACTGATTTTTTTGAGATGATCTTGTATTCTGCAGCAAACATTACTAAAGGTATTTATCAGCTGTAGGATTTCCATAGCAGTGTTTTGGGGGTCACTTTTATATGCTATTATATCATCTGTAAATAGTGAAAATTTGACTTCTTCCATTCCAATTAGTATCCTTGGATATCATTTTTTTTTCTTATTGCTCTAGATAGAACTTCAAGAACTACACTGAATAGATATGGAGAGGATGGACAGCTGGTTTTGTTCCTGGTTTTCATGGAATTACTTTGAATTCTTTATCCATTTAATTTGATGTTGGCTGTCAGCTTGCTTTGTATTGCTTTTATTATGTTTAGGTACATTCCTTGTATCCCTCATCTCTCCAAGACCTTTATCATAAAGGTCTATTACATTTTGTCAATTGCTTTTTCAGCATCTAATGAGATGATCATATTTTTTTCAGTTTTTTTTATAGTGGATTACAGTGATAGATTTTGAGTATGTTGAACCATCCCTGCATCTCTGGGATGAAGCCAACTTAATCATGGTGGATGGTTTTCTTGATATGTTCTTAGATTTGTTTTGCCAGTATTTTATTGAGTATTATTGCATGAGGGAGTTTGGTCTGTTATTCTCTTTCTTGGTTGAGTCTTTGTGTGGTTTGGGTATCAGGTTAACTGTAGCCCCATAAAAAAAGAGGTTGGCGATGTTCCTTCTGTTTCTACTATGTGGAACAATTTGAGGAGTATAGGTATTAGCTTTTCTTTGAAGTTCTGGTAGAAATATGCACTGGGTTATTTTTATTATTTATTTATTTATTTATTTTGCTTGGGAGGTATTTAATGACTGCTTCTATTTCCTTGCAGGTTATAGATCTATTTAAATTGTTACCTGGTCTTGATTTAATTTTGGTATATGATACCTATTGGTACCTACATAGAAAATTGTCCATTTCTTTTACATTTCCCAATTTTGTGGAGTATAAATTGTTATAGTATGATCTAATGATTCTCTGGATTTTTTTTCTGTTGTTATGTTCCCCTTTTCTTTTCTGATTTTGTTAATTTGGAAGTGCTCTCTCTGCATATTGGTTACTTTGCATAAGGGTTTGTCTATCATGTTGATTTTGTCAAAGAACCAATTCTTTGTTTCATTGATTCTTTGTATTGTTTTTGTTTTTTAAATTTCAGCCCCCAATTTGCTTATTTTCTATCATCTGTTCCTCCAGGGTGAATCTGTTTCTTTTTGTTCTAGAGTTTTCAGGTGTCCTGTTAAGTCGCTACTGTGAGATTTCTCCACTTTCCTTATGTAGGCATTCAGTGCTTCAAACTTTCCTCTTAGCACTGCTTTCATAGTATCCCATAGGTTTGGGTATGTTGTGCCTTCATTTCCAATGATTTCTAGGAAGTCTTTAATTTCTTTCTTTATTTCTTCCTTGACTCAGAGGTGGTTCAGTTGAGCACTGTTCCATTTCCATGAGTTTGTAGGCTTTCTGAGAGCAGTGTTGTTGTTAAATTTTAACTTTAAACCTTGGTGATTTGTTGAGGTTTGCTTTTTTTTCTGAGTATGTGGTCAATTTTAGAGAAGGTTCCATGAGGTTCTGAGAAGAAAGTATTTCTGAGAAGAAAGAGTGACTACAAACCATTTTTGCCTTTCTGGGTCTGGGTTATCTCATTCAGGATGATATTTTTCTAGTTCCGTTGATTTACCTTCAAATTTCCAGATGTCATATTTTTTAATAGCTGAATACCACAAGTTCTTTCATTTATTCTTTTGTTGAGGGACATTTAGGTTGTTAGGGTGTTTCCAGGTTCTAGTTATTACAAATTACACTGCTATGAACATAAGTTAGCAAGTGTACTTGTGGAATGATTGAGCGAAATTTGGGTATATGCTCAAGAGTAGTAGAACTGGATCTTGAGGCATATTGATTCCCAATTTTCTGAGAAACTTCCATTTTGCTTTACAAAGTTGCTGTTGAAATTTACATTTCTACCAGCAATGAATGAGTGTTCCCTTTGCTCCACAAATTATTCGTTTCCAGAATAAGTTTTCAGTAGTATTTTGTTTGATCTCAGCCATTCTGACTGGTGTAATATTGAATTTCAGTTTTGGTTTGACTTGAATTTTCATGATGTCTAATGATGCTAAACAATTCTTTAAGTGACTCCCCGGCATTTGAGAATCTTCTCATGAGAATTCCCTTTTTAGATGTGTATCTCAATTTTCTAATGTATTATTTAGTATTTTAATATCTATTTTCCCAAATTCTTTATTTACTTTGAAGATAGGCCCTCTGTCAGATGTGAGGTTTGTGAAAAACTTTTGTTATTCCATAAGCTGCCATTTTGTATTATTGCAACATCCTTTGTATTACAAAAGTTTAATTTTGCTAACGAACATTGATACAAAAATACTCATAAACTGAATCTAAGAACACATAAAAAAGATAATTCACAATGATAAAGTTGGCATCACCCAAGAGATGCAAGAAAGATTCAACATATGAAAATCTATCAGTATAATCTACCATATAAATAAACTGAAAAAAAAATAAAGCCATATTATTACCTCATTAGATGCTGAAAAAGCCTTTGATAAAATTCAACATTCCTTCATGGAAAAAGTCTTGTTGAGATCTGGGATCCAAGGAACATATCTAAGCATAATATAAGCAATATAGAGTAATCCAAAAGCCATCATCAAATTAACTGGAGAAAACTCAAAGCAATTCCACTAAAATCAGGAAAAATATAAGGCTGTACACTGTCACACTGTCTCCATATCTATTCAATATAGTACTCAAAGTTCTAGCTAAAACAGTAAGATAACAAGAGGAGATCAAGAGGATAGAAAAAGTAAAGGAAGACGTCAATGTTTCATTATTTTTAGATGCTTTGATATGATAAATAAGTGACCTCAAAAATTCTACCACATAAATCCTTCAGCTGATAAACACCTTCAGTAAAGTAGCTCAATACAAGATTAACTCAAAAAGGTAAATAGCCCCTGTATATACATAAGATTAAAAGGTTGAGAAAGAAATCAGGGAAACAAAACTCTTCAGAATAGCCACAAATAATATCAAATATCTTGGGGTAACTCTATTCAAATAAGTAAAAGATCTATATAACAAAAATTCAAGTTCTTGAAGAAAGAAACTGGAGAAGACATCAGAAGATGAAAAGAGCTCCTATGCTCATGGATCAGTAGAATTAAAATTATAAAAAACTGCCATGTTAAGAAAATAAATCTTTAGATTCAGTGCAATCCCCATCAAAATTCCAACACAATTTTTCACAGACCTTGAAAGAATAATACTCAACTTCATATGGATAAACAAAAGAACTCAGGATAGCTAAAGCAATCCTGTACAATAAAGGAACTTCCAGAGGTAACACCATCGCTGATTTCAAGCTTTACTACCATGTTATAGTAATAAAAACATCATGGTATTAGTATAAAACAGTCAAGTAGAGCAATGGCATCTAATCAAAGACCATGACATAAATTCACACAACTATGAACACCTGATTTTTGACAAAGAAGTCAAAGCTGTACTACAACAACAACAACAAAAAAGCATCTTCAACAAATGGTGCTGGCATAACTGGATGTTCGTTTGTAGAACAGTACAAATAGATCCATATCTATTGCCTTGCACAAAACCCAAGGCCAAATGGATCAAAAACTTCAACATAATCCAGCTATATGGAAGCTGACAGAAAAGAAAGTGGGAAGAAACCCTGAGTGCAATGACACAGGAGACAAGTTCATGATTAGAAGACCAGTAGCACAGACACTAAGAGCAGCAATTAATAAAGGGCACCTCCTGAAACTGCAAAGATTCATTATTATTACATCAAACAAATGTTCAGAAAATACTTGATGAATAAACATGTCATGGGACTTTGCTATGGGAGCACACTCGACTCCTTTAGCCAATAGCCTTTAAGATACCAGCCCACTTGGGCATGGTCTCTGATATGCTAAAAGAAGTCATAAAGCCTGTGCCTGCTCTCTTGCTTCAGGCCCCTGCTTCCGACTGCTAGACTCTGTTCCTGTTCACACAGAGGACTGTTATCTAGGACAGTGATAAGTTTTCCCTTAAATAAATAACCCTTTTATTATTCATAATTCTGAACTGGTGTGGGATTATTTTGTGACTTCCATCATCAGAACTGTTTTTATTTATTTTATGAAAAATTTAGACAATATGTGTATGTGTGTGTGTGTGTGTGTGATATTCATTTCTACTCAGTTCCTCCAGATCTTCTATCTTCTTGCCACCCAACTTCCTATTCTTCTTCTTCAAAAAATAGGCATTGGAACTGTCAAAGTGTTTCAACATACCCAATGTCAATCTATTGAGGAAAACTGACTTTTTCTCTCCTAGCAATAATCAAACACCTATAGCTTCTTGACTAGGTGTGCAACCTTGTGCCAAGACCCCTCAAGATTGGGATTTTGTCTGGCTTGAGCTTTTGCAGTTCTTGTGTATGTTGACACAGTCACTGGGATTTCATAAGTGCATTTGCCCTATTGTGCCCCCAGAATGCTCTTCCTTTATGCAATCTACCCCTACTGCATCTTATAGGTTTTCCACCCAGTCTTAGAAAAGGTCATTGAGGCCTGAGGGATGAGGGTGATATAGACACCACATTTAGTGCCAAGCAGCATTCCAATGTTGTTTGTTCTCTGTCAGCTGACAGGTCTCTATGTTAACTGCAGTCTTCCTTAAAAATCTACTCCAATCAGGCTTGAGAGATGGCCTGATTGGTATTTTTAAAATCACACTAAAATGTGTAATAATTTTTAAAACTTGGCACCAAATCCCTATTAGAGTTAACCTTTGTGTGTACATCAGCATGTCATAAACTACATTTTGGTCAACTTGTACTAGGATATATTTTTCTCTTAAATAAGTATAATTTTTCATCTTCCCATGCAGAGTTGGTCTCTAATTTCCCCTTGCATCTGAGCGGTGTATACTGATGGTACCTCCCTCCCTTTATGGTTATTTTTCTGTTTGCTTCACCCACCTTATAACTAAGAATTATTTCATTTTATCTAACTTAGGCCTTCTTTTTTTTAGGTTTTGGAACATTACTTCTTGTCTAGCCATCTTTAACTATCTTGAGTGAGTTATCCCCTCAGGAATTTTGGCTACCCATAAATATAAAATAAAAAGGCATACCTCATTTCCTGACAGTTTGTGAAGATCAAGACACATGGATTTTAGAGATAGTAAAACTCTAGGGCATGTGGAGAGAGCTGAGGTGGAGGAAAACCTTGTCTTGGTGACATGAGACAAGGTCACTAATACTTTATGTGCACAGCTCCCTGAAGTTACTGTTCACTTGCCAAAACAAAAATGTTTTAATTTGTGCTCTTGTACCATGTATTGTCATACTCTGTGCTTTGAACCGCAGTAAAGAGGAGCGCATCTGAGCTGCACGTAGTTTTAGGCATGCGGCGAGTCCATATTGCCATTAAGTAAGCCGTAGCACTTTAGTCAGAAACCCCGTCCAAATAATCTGTCTCCAGTGGGAGCCAGAGATGGCTCCAGCAGCATAGCCCAGAAAGCCGGCATTTTAAAACCACCGCGGCTTTCTTATTGTTGCGGCTGTTGAGTGAGGAAAAACTTGGTGTGGCACAGTGTCAGTAAACAGCAAAAATTTTGCTAAACTCTGTATTTTTTTTGAAGCTCTCTCAGATTTTATGTGGAGTCAGTTAACCACATTGGGTAGCCAGTCTATAGTAAGGAGGAATGCGGGCCCCTGTTCCGTCCCACCTGACTAGCTTACACCCAAAATATTACACAGAAACAGTATTTATTTAAAACACTGCTTAGCCTCTTCTTGGCTAACTCTCACATCTTGCTTTAACCCATATTTAGTAATCTGTGTATCATGGCTTACGGGGAAGATTCTAACCTACGTCCATCTCAGGCTGGAGATTCATTGCGTCTGCCACACTTCTCTTCTTCCCAGCATTCTGTTCTGTCTACCTAAGGGCTGCTCTATCAAAAGGCCAAGGCCGTCTCTTTATTCAACCAATGAAAGCAACAGAAATACAGAAGGCCCTCCTACTTCATTGAACTCTATCTGCAGGCATGGATTTTTCTCTAAATAATGATTGATGTGGGATTCCCCTCTGTATGCTGTGAATCTTCTTTCAGCCAATGGCTTAACATAATATAGCCAGGCTGGAAAAGATATATATACATAGAGAGAGTAGGCAGAGTCAAAGAGACACAATGTAGCTGCTGCAGGAGACAGATGCAGGATGCTGGATGGAACCTTACTGGTAGGCCGCAACCACACAGTGATACATATATTAATAGAAATGGGTTTATTTAAGATGTAAGAGCTAGCTAGAAATATGCTTAAGCTATTGGGCAAACAATATTGCATTTAATATAGTTTCTCTGTGATTATTTCAGGTCTGGGTGGTTGAGAAAATGAACAAACAGCCTCTGCCAAGAGAATGGCATGACAATGGGTGCTGGCTATATCCACATAAAACTTGAGAGAATTTAAAAGGAAATTTTAGACACAAAAGAAGAGTGTGGCACACCTTTATTTTCTCCCAGATGGATTCTGTTTGCTGGTAGTGTGCAGAAGCACCATGGCTTCTTTAAGAAAGGTCTTCCTGATTCAGCATTAGCAACAAAAAACTGTGCAACTTCTTTAAGAAATTATGGCTTCCCAGTTCATGCTAGTTGCAGAAACAACTCTGGCTCTTTCAGAAGGCCAAGCTATAAATGGGGTCTGTGAGCAAATTGTTTAATGGTGACATAGACCCGCTGTGACTCTGGAGCTGGGGCAATGTGCATGTCTCTCAGAGGCATTGAACATGACACTGCCATGTTAAACTGAGCAGAGCCAAAAGACAAATCGGTCAGTCCTAGCCATGCCTGCTTAGCATTTAAAAGAAAAAAAATAAGTGCTCCTAGTCAAAAAATTATTACAGATACACATTCAATAAAGACAAATTCAGATGAAACAGACCTTTAAATGGGTCAGAGTCTTAAATAAATATACGAAGGCTTGGGAGAGAGAAGAAAAAGAATATAGCGAGTTATAAAAGACAGATAGTCATAGATTAAAGGAGTAAAGAAACTTGCCTACAGGTGAGACAGTTCTTCAGGGTTCCTGCTTCATGCAAGAGTCTGCCAGACATTCTGCAGGACACAGAAGAAAGGTGGAACTGTCTTTGAAATTTCCTGTTTCATGGAAAAGTCTGTTTGATACTATGGGCCAGTAGGCTGAAAATGGGTGCCCCAATGCTACAGAAGAACTTTGGTTGATTGTTGAGGCAGCAAGATGTCTCTGTTAATTCTAGAATTTTGAAAGTTGCTTAAAATGCATTTCCTGTTTAGTTAGGTAGTATTATATCCTTCTGGAGTTTTTGATGGAGTTGAAGAATAGATAGTTATAATTATAATTTTCCTTAGTTACGATAAAAGATAAAATAGATATAAATATTGTAACTATAATTCTTTCTTGACAACTGCTCTGTCGTATGTAATCTTGCTATATCAAAGTTAAAACATTCCTTTTAGACAGAAAAGCAGCAGTAATGTAGGATTCCCCTCTGTATGCTGTGAATACCACTGGTTAATAAAGAATCTGCTTTCAGCCAATGACTTGACAGAATATATTCAAGCTGGAAAATATATATCAAAGGGATGCCATGTAGGTTTTGCAGGAGACAGACGCCAGATGCTGCATGGAACTTTACCAGTAGGCCACAACCATGTGGCAATAAACAGATTAATAGAAATGGATTAATTTAAGATGTAAAAGCTAGCTAGAAATATGCTTAAGTTATTGCCCAAACAGTATTGTAATTAATATAGTTTGTGTGCTGTTATTTCGTGTCTGGATGGCTGTAAAAAAAAAAAAAAAAAAAAAAAGCAGCCTCCACCAGAAAATGACGATAGTTTTTTATAAAAAATTACAAGTAATGGCAGAATTTCTCATAAATTATTAAATAAAATTGTAATGATTTCATTCTTATTTTTTCTTTGTTTTCAAATAATTATGCTTGTTTTGCTTTGAGGCTCTTATAACTTCAAGTGACCATGTTATGTGGAACAAATGACCCACTGGAAAGTATGTTAGCTGGGAAATATGTTGGCTATTTCAAGAGTACCTGTGGATGCTGTGCTCTGGTGATGTTCCTGAACATGAAACTTATGAATATGAAGCATATATTATATTCATTGAAAACAAAATAATTATATTTTCTAGTATGAGATAGTTTTGCCTGAAAGTTTATATTTTAAACAATCTAACTGCTTACCTTCCTCTCATCATTTTATTATCAGTATTTAGAGAAGTGGCCATGCATATAGACCAGATATGTGTATCAGCTACAAAAATGATATAAAAGCCACCTGTAATATCAAGCATCTTTCTCACTTGCATGGACCAACTTCTAAATCATGAGGTCTGTTTGTATTTTGAATGAGAATGGCCCCACAAGCTGATTTTCTTAATGCTTTATTCCTATTGGTGGACTATTTAGTAAGGATTAGGAAAATGTGGCCTTGTTGGAGGAGATGTGTGACTGTGTCTAAAGACTGATGTTTCAAAAGCCCACGTCAGGCTCTCTTGCTCTCTTTCTGTCTCCTGCCTGTTGAACATGATGTAAGCACTCAGCTGCTGCACTAGCAACAGGTCTGCCTGCCTGGTGCCACACTTCCTGCCATGAAATCTTCTGAACTAGAAGCAAGTCCTCAAATAAATGCTTCTTTTGTAAGTTGCCTTGGCCCTGGTGTCTCTTCACATCAGCAATAACTGCAACAAAGACAAGATCTAAGCACTAAAGCTCTTAGAGCCTCTCCTAAGAACAATGTTGTCAATTATAATAAAGCCTAAATGGTTGGTGACTGTTTTTATAGTACCTTATAATATCCTTCCCAGAAACATGATTTGGTTTATGTCCCATTTCTGGACTTCAAGAATGTTAACCTGAGTTTTCCATTGTTGCATCACATCATGACCCCACACAGTACTGCTACATTAGCCACATCTGGCCTGAGCCTTCTTCTCTGTCCTTTTGGTACTATGCATTCAACCCATCTCATGCTTTGTTTTACTTGAGATAGGATTCCAAGTCTTAGGAACTGAACATCTGCCTCTTGAAGAAATATGTGACCCTACTCTTTCTCTGATTATCACTGAGCAATAAAGGGGTGAGCCAGAAACTATGAAAAGACAGACAGGAGCCTCACACACAAGCTGATAGGTGAAAGAAACCAGCCTGGAAGCCACATTGTGATTCAAACTACATAAATTTCTGAAGACAAATTTGTAGAAATAATAAAGAGTTCAACACCTGATGGAATAGAAAAGATAAAGGAGAACTTTAGAGCTCTTATGGGGCATCTGTCCACACACAGGAACACAAATGACATTCTGAATTTGTTCAAACCAGCTTAACAACACAGTGAAGCATAGCTAGAATTACCATCCCTTTATTGACACGGTGAAGCAAGGTTGACTTCTTAATAGTAACTCCCTTGCCACTGGAAGATGCTCATGAGGGAGCAAGTAGTTCAAATGAAGAGACCATGTGGAGCATGACTGTCTGTGTTATCTATCCAAACTGTCTCCGCTTAAAAATAAACACAGTGCTTTGCTTCAGAAAGAACGTTTGTTCTGAGTGTTCAACTTGAAATACACAAGTCTTGGTCTGGGCAGAGGGCAAGTGTAGGCTCGCTCATCAAGCCTTCTAGAATATTTCATGTAAAACACAGGCTGGACAAAAATAGTTGTATTAATGCTAGGGAATGTGAACTGTCTCTATACACAGATATGTATTACTCCATATTCTTGAGGTCTATATGACTACATTTAATATACTATTATACCATGTAAACACAAAACAACAATATAAAAATATGAAAAATGCTATTGCTTCTTTAAATATACACACATGTATAAACACAGTTACAAAAGTAAGGACACCATTAATGAACTACATTTCTAATTAATGTTTAGAAATTTATTCTAATTAAAATTAGAAACATAGGTCACTAAGGGTTCTGTTTATTTAAATTATTCTTTTATTGCTAGAAATGTTCAGAAGCACTCAGTAAGGAAAAGTACACCATCCTTTAGGGATTTTGACACCCCCAGACAATGTTCCTCATTGCTTATTTTATCACAGAGTTTTAATGAGTCTGCAATAAACATAACTGGTTTTGAGAGTATGAAGGAGAGTTCATGGAAAGAAGCTGTGCCTGAAATTTGAACTGACTGATTAAAACCTTAATATGAGGAAGAGTTGGATTGCTGCAGTTCCAGAGCTTAATTACAATGTATCTGCAGCTGTCTTTAACCTCCAGAATAGCCATCTCAGGTCTGACTCTGTGTTGGAAATAAGAGGCTCACAAATAAGTAAAAACCTCTTTGAATCTCTTACCTCCACCAAATCCCATTTTTCCATCAATCAAGTGGTTAAGAGTATTGTCAAACAGTGTGCTTTAATGTACCTACCTGATGTGTCCAACAGTGTGTTTCAAAAGTGTCTTAATGTATCACTTTCTTTTCTTCTCTCACTGAAATAAAAGAAAACAAAAAAAAAAAAACCTGTATAAGAGTGTTTCCATGTTGAAACATAAAATGGGGAGTGACTTAGATCTGTGTCCTTGGGCCATGGTTACTCATACTTGGCTCCAGAAAAAACTATGTTCATCCCTTTTGAAATGAGCTAGGCTTTCGCATCAATAAGAATGACCAAAATAAAAAATAAGTGGAAGTATCCGCCAATCTCAATATTCATTAAAAAGTTTGTAAGATACTGAAAGGCCTTTTAACTAACATGTCTGTCTAGGCTAGCCTTCTAGAAATATTAGCTCATTTGCAGGTAGGTAGAACTAATTAATAGACTGAGATATATAAACTTCATCACCAAAGGAAGCTCTCAGGGATTAAGAGACTGTGTAAATAGACTATTTGATTAAGTTGTAGAGCCCTAGAGAATAGCCTGGACTCTGCTATATAAATATACCAGATGGCTAAGCAAATGCTGTGTTGTGCTAAGGCTAGGTTTAGTGTAGTAATCTATGTTTACGTAGAGCTCTTAAGAGACAGAGTATCCAACACTTCAAAGCCTAACCAGGTATTGGCAACATTGCCCTGAAATGGAAGTTATATGAAAACAGACAGAATTTTACAAATTGACACTCTAGAGAATATTCACCTGGTTAACTGTTCACAATATTTTTGTTATGTGGGTTACATGTTTTCAAAAGTGTTATTTCCCCAAGAAACATATGAATTTCTGGCCCCCATTCAATTATTTTATGTGGCACATGCTGCTTCTTCCAGTACAGAATTCATAATACTCACTGCAAAACAACATATGAATGAATATGCATTGAAATTAGATACTATTTCGCCTCTTCCACAGTCCTCTTTAATATTTATTGATTACCTTAGGTGTGGTTCCTTCCCTCTCATATGGGAGAGATTAAGGTTAAGAGAAAAAAGAGGTTACATCAAGAAAAAATTCTTGAAACGGCACCACACAGATGGACAGAGACAATAGACCCGATCAGACTATCCACTGAAACGCCTCTTTGGTAAGATTTTAAATGATTGATTTTCTCTTAGCTTCTTCTAAAAAGTGCAAAACTATTCAGAAAAATTTGCAAGACATGTATATTTTTTGTATGTCTAACTTGTTTATTTTTTATTAAGAAGTCATTTAATTAAGAAGATAAAAATAAATACTTTTCAACAAGCTTAGTTAGACACAGGAATAGTTCAAAACAATACACAATAATCAGAATTAAATCTTTAATAATACTTAGATTTTTCTAGGAAAATTTTATTGGGAAAACAGTTTTATTTATGAAAACAATCTTCATGGTATGCACCTCCTATTTCCTCCATCCAATTCCTCTCATAACCCAACATGAATCTTCTAAATTTGTCTCCTTCTTTGCTCCCTTTCCTTCTTTCCTTCCTTCCTTCTTTCCTTTCTTTCTTTATTGCATTTTGAATGTTTTTTCTTTTTAGTTTTTTCAATGACTTCATTGAGTTATACATTTTTCTCTGCTCCCTTCCCTTCCTTACCCCTATGCTTCAACCCTCTCCCATCATCCCCATGCTTCCAATTTACACAGGAGATCTTGTCTTTTTCTACTTTCCATGTAGATTATAACCATGAATGTCTCTCTTAATATCCTCCTTGTTGTCTAGGTTCTCTGGGATTGTTAAATGTAGGCTGTTTTTTTTTGTTTGTTTTATGTTTAAAAATCACTTATGAGTGAGTACATATGATAATTGTCTTTCATTTTTATCATTTTGTTTTATTTTTTCCATTCAAAAAAAATTTACATTTCCCAGTCCCCTCCCGCTCCCCCCTCCCTCCCGCTGCTTCCTTAAAAGAGGGCATGATGCCCTTCCCTGTGGGAAGACCAAGGCCCTCCCCCTTGATAATTGTCTTTCTGAGTCTGGGTTACCTCATTCAATATGATGTTTTCTAGATCCATCCATTTATCCATAAATTTCAAGATGTCATCATTTTTTTCTGCTGTGTAGCACTCCATTGTGTAAATGTACCACATTTCTCCTCATCCATTCTTCAATTGAGATATATTTAGGTTGTTTCCAGGTTATGGCTATGACAAACAATGCTACTATGAAGATAGTTGAGCACAGGTCCTTTTGGTACAATTGACCATCGTTTGGGATTATACCCAAAAGTGGTGTTGCTGGGTCTTGAGGAAGTTTGTTTCCTAATTTTTCTGAGAAATCACCATACTGATATAAAAATGGGCTGTACCAGTTTGCACTCCCACCAGCAATGCAAGAGTGATCCCTTTACCCCACATCCTCCCCAGCATAAGTTAGCTTCAGTGTTTATAATCTTAGCCATTCTTACAGGTGTAAGATGGAATCTCAGAATTATTTTGATTTGCATTTATCTGATGGCTAAGGATATTGAGCATTTCCTTACTACTTTTTAAAATTATTTTTTATCACTTGACTATGAATGTGATTACATGTGTATGTGCCTGCAAGAATTAATGTTCACCATGAGCATGAAGTATATACAGATGTCCCTAGAGGACCCAGTGCATGCAATCTCATAGAATTGGAATTATAGGGGCTATTTTGAGCCAAATAATGAGTGCTGAGAACTGAACCAAACTTCTCTGCAAGAGCAGATAATTGAGTTAAGTTAAACTAAGACATTTCTGCAGAACTTTAAACACACACACACACACACACACACACATACACACACTAGAATGTTCACTATTGATCATCTGTAGATCCTATGCAGATAAAAATATAAACACCAAGATATTCATCAATGTGACTATGGGACAAGGCTAGTTCCGGCAACCTCTCCTCTGCTGCCCAAATACCTAGCTGGGGACATGCCCGTGGACACCTGGGATCCCCTCCAGGGCCAAGTATCTTGCCAACTGTAAAATGACTCCCTTAATGTAGATATCTTATTCCCTTCTCCAATATCCACCTTTCCTCCATCTCCACCCTCCCACTCCCCCAAGCTCTCCCCAGTCCTTCTCCCTTCTCCTTCCCCCTCTCCCCTTCCCCTACTTCCCTACCCCCTACTTCTATCCCCGCCCCCGGGGATTACAACTTTTGCCTGATTATCTTGTTTGCTTCCAACTTCCAGGAGGATCTGTATATGCTTT